>WUAP02124226.1:0-15409 GCA_015163945.2 Stichodactyla helianthus | reverse complement strand
AAGTACAATATTTAACGCAGAAAGCTCAACAGATATAATACAGCAAGCCCGAGTTCACGCAGTTATGCGTCTAGTTTATTTCACAATTCGAATCTTTATTATTTGATTAATATAGCTGAAATATGCATTTCGTAAGCAGCTTATAAGTTTAATGTGATTATGGTCGCGGGCAGTTGTATAGATACATGGAAAGGTTTGCTATGGAAACGCAAGAAGTGTATTTATTGTACTGAGCTGGCTTTCAACTCATGTAGCAACCGGGTTTTATCGAATATCTTACAGATTTTTCATCGTATTAAAAGTGCCGTTACACTAGGCAATTTTCCTAGCAACTTGCACAAGTTACACTAGGCAATGTCTTGTGCAACTTGTGCAACAAAATTGCGAGACAAATTGCTGGGAAAATTGTCTAGTGTAACAGCACATTAAGGCAGATTTCATAGGACTGAATATTGGGCTTTTGCGATACGAAATTGACAGTTTCTCAAACCAGTCAAATTGCCCGAGGCAGGCTGCTGCTCATCCAATCAGAATGCGGGATATGGCACCACAGAGTACCCACGTTTTTTTGCAGTTGTACAAATTCCACAACAACGCAGTGAAGATTTCGTTTTCTGCTTATTTTGATTAAAGAAAGAAAACAAAATGACACTATGAATTTCTATTAATCTATTTGATAATGGCGGTAATCCTGGCAAAGGGAATCTTGCTTGAGGACGATTGTGACCTAAGGAAAGAAATCATATTTTATGAAGTCATTGCATACTGTGAACTTTTGAATAGTATCTAAACTCTACTAACCTTTATTCCTGGAATCAATGCTCTCAATCTCGTAAGCTAGAATACAAAAAACAAGGCTTTTAAACTATAACCACTATATTTAAATGTTGTTGTGTTATTGTTGATGTTGCTGTTGTTGCTGCTGCTGCTGCTGTTGTTGTTGTTGTTGTTGTTGTTATTGTTTCTGTTGTTGCTGCTGTTGCTGTAATGTAGTTGTTGCTGTATTTGATTTTCTTGTTAATGCTGTTTTCAACCTCTCTCCCTACCTCCACCCCCATCGTTTCCCGCAGCCAGAACATCTGTATAACTTGTGATAATGGCGTAAATGGTTAACTATACTAATACAAATAGTTGACTCATTACTTACCAATGTTCAGCTTCCAGGAGATTCAGGAACTTGCAAACTCGTGAAGGTTTATCAGTCTGAAACCAAAACAAGATCAAGTCTAGTCATTACATCAAGTTTCGCCAAGTAGACCATGTTACACGGTGCAGTTCTTCGTAACCTAACACATTAGTTAATCTAATGAAATCCTTTCTTTAATGGCGGTGAGAGACAACGGGAAACTCTTCCCCTCCCCTCATCCATGCTACGACAGAATTGTGGTTAATATGGTAAAATTAAGAGACAATACCTGGTAAGCCATTTGCGCTAACATGATGATCTTCTTGATGCCGACGTAAAGACTACAAACAAAGACAGAAAGCAATCAACCAGTGACAGAAAGAAAAATACGAGATAAACTGAACTGTGATGTTGACCTCGTGGGTGTGTGAAACTGATTAGTAAGAATGACTGTAAAACGTACCCTTTGTTTCCAATGTCTCTTGAAATCTCTTGTACTTCATTATCGTCAAACAATTTAGTCTCCTGGTAGATTTCAAAAGGAAAACTCAATGAAATTGTCCAGCCTTACCTTACCTCACCTCACCTCACCTCAGGGGGCTCACCTCAGCACTGATTACCTAAAAGCCTATACACACTAAGGGTTTTGCTCCGGGAGCAGGCTCCAGGGTCGTTTTCCTCCTTCATGTGTACCAAAGATTTCATGTAAAAAAGGTTGTGGCGGGAGCAGAATTTTGCCCTTGGCTCACGCTCCCTGATATTAAACTGGTTAAATATCACTGGGAGTATGACCACACCATGCAGCAAGCTCCTGCAGCATGCTCCCTCGTGTGTACTAGTTGTGCAAAATGACCCGGGGGCCTGCCCCTGGAGCACAACCCTTAGTGTATGGACGTTTAGCCCGCCATGACCTCAAGACAATGGTATCAAGTCGAGGCTGGGCTAGACAAAATGCAGAAAATATATGCCTTTGTCAATTCCAACATCTATTTTAAACCATTGCTTCGAGCAAACACGAGGAAGGTCTGTTCACAATTCGCATTTTACTCTACAAAATAAACCACGAGTTTGTTACAAGGGCCTTTTATGTAAATGAATATGAATTTATTACCTTGAGGACTTTCAGTAAGTGTTGTTTGTTGGTCAGGTTAGGCACGTGGATGACAGTGTTAAACGCTTCTATCAGCCCCATTGGTTCCAGTATGTCACGACAGCTGGTTGTACCAATAATGATCAGTCTTCTACCCTGTGGTTATCAATACAATATCGTGCGATTAGAAAGGCATTCAATAATAAAATAGACTTGAACACTTGTCCTCTCGTCGCGGTATCATATTTGGAATGTTGCGTAAGAAATTCTAAGGTATATAGAGGACTGAGATCACAGTCAAGCCTTTCTACCTTTCTGAGCTTTTTCTTGAGTAAGACAAGAAGAGCTTGTAGAACAGTGTTAGAGAATCGAGGTCCAATGCTTACATAATCTAAAAATAAAAATAAAAAATATTACGACTTACAAGCTTACTTTTTGACTATCTTGAACGTATTAGTTTTTTGGGCGGTTGTCCCCAGAACAAAGAAATGTAAATCAGGAGTAAAAGTGTTGATAAAACATACCAAGTAGCCTTTCAATATCATCCACGATAACACAACTGAGGTCTGATTTATCAGCATCATCGAAAATCTATCCAGAAACAAGAACCCTCGGTCAAATTAATTTTCAGAAGCGACATAACAGGCAGACTTCATGTAAAGGCCGACAGCGTGTGGCTGTATCGTACCGCACCGTGGTATCACCCAGCGGTAACGTGACCCTGCCTTCATTCAGAGTTGCTAATATTCTCCACTCCTCACTGATGACTCTGGGCCTAGCACTTTCTAGTACCTAGCTAGTACTTTTTACTCGCAGTGAGTACTCGCTAGCTCGCTGGAATGCTTTCAGCGACGAGCAGAGAGAATGGCCTTTGGCCCTGCCGTGACCATGCTGTATTGCCTTAGTTATTCGAAATGATTCAAAATTTTCTCGAGGCAACAACTTCAACATGCCAGCCTGCGTTAGAAATGATTTCATACGTGTGGAAAACCATGATGCACGGCATGATAAGGTCATGGTACGAAAGTGACGCCATTCCTTGACCAAATGACAAGCCCCGAGAGTACCGGTCAACGAATCAGAATGTCGAGATACAACGCAAGCACGGTTACGGTACGATGGACGTTTTTTTGCCCAACACCACCACAAATTGCTTCAAACTGCTAACTGTTGATTACTATCATCAAAAATGAACACCAACCTTCTTGATGGCCTGACATTTGGCGCTATCAACAAAACCAATCATGTTTTCTGGGGTACATAGTTTGATGAATGGAAAATCAGAGCCAAGAGCCATCTGGACAGCTAGAGCTGTTTTACCCGATGCAACAGGACCTGAATACAAAGGGTTAGGGAAAAGAAAATGATGAAATCAAAAATATCACAACAAAAATGAAAAATCTTAAATCTTAAACCCATACATACATTATCGTCGTCACCACCATCATCATCATCAACAACAACCACAAAGACGAAAAAAAATAAATCTTAATTATGCCGTTATTTTGGTTAAGATGCCAAGTACTAGTCTAGCTTGACGTTGGTTGCAATGAATTTCGCGATTTTCGTACCACGCCCGTATCATGTGTGTCGTGGAGATTTTTATTTCAGCTGTTCGTTCTGCAGCTAAGTTATGATCTATAGGTAACGTTCAACAGGGAGGACGTTGTGAGGGACTCTGTTTACCTTCCAGCAAGACAGTTATCGGTGACGTAATGTCCTGAGCACGAGTCTGTTGAAGCATCAGTTGGCCATCATCTAGAATATTGTCTATTTCTCTGCACCATCGGATAACACCTAACAGTATCACAAGATACAGGAAAAAAACTGAGTTACACACTACTAGAGTGGACGTCTAACGTAACTAGCAGCACATTAAGCGCTGACAAACAGCCCTATGTGTACCTAGAGAAGAGCGTAGCTGATAGCAACGCACGCTTGCTTGGGAAACTATCATAACAAAGAAATACCTTCTGCTACATAAAGCTCGAGATTATCATCACTTGGTCCAAATGCCTGTGAAAAACAATGGAATAAATGTGATTTTATTTTCGATAGAACAAAATCATTTAGATAAAACCAGGTTTAGCCTCGTTCAAGATCAAATAATTCCTGTGCAAATGAGTCCAAAAACATGGAAAAAAGGAACTTTGGACTCACAGGTTTGATATCATATTCAAGCGCTTGATTAAAATCTTCACGCTTGACCATGATCCTCTGAGCAGCATCTGGATCAATCTCAAAGTTATTTGTCATCTGAAAATACAAATATTTACATTACCAATAAACAAAGAGAAGGAAGGAAGGAAGGAAGGAAGGAAGGAGGGGAGAGGCAATTAAAAAAGTAAAGCCTGAAAGGTAAACAATTGAAGATGAAGAAAGAAAAGAAACCGTTTTGGGGTCAAAGGATTGATAGATAAATGCTTTCCCACCATGTGTACCTTGATAAATCTATTCATGGCTGTAGACTGAGCAGCCCTAACAAGACCTTCAATCTCTGCACCAGTAAAGTTCTTTGTCTGTGTGGCAAGTTCTTCCAAGTCAACATCACTATCAAGAACTCCATTTTCTCTCATCTTTGATGTGTGAATCTTAAGGATCTGCACACGGCCTTCTTCATCTGGCAACCCTGTTTCAAACACATAAAAATACTGATGTCAATGGTAATTACAACAACAGAAATAGCTACTGTAAAGTATTTTAGTTGATGATTTATCTTTTTTGAATAGAAAAAAATTGAAAATGAAAATATTTTTTCTTACCAATTTCAACTTGGACTTCCAAACGTCCAGGTCTGAGTAAAGCATCATCTATAAGATCTCTTCTGTTGGTCATTCCTGGTAAATAAAAACATTTGGGTTTTCATTTTTCCCATTTTCCCAGAAAGACAATTGAAAATGTATTATAAAAAAGTGGAAAAAATATGATTGATATTGCAAAGTAAATCAATCAATATGTCAGTTACTCAATCTATGAATGAATAAATGAAGTAATGAATGAATGAATGAATGAATAGATGAATAGATGGATAAACAAATGAATAGATGAATGAATGAATACAGGTAGATGGATAAATGGATGAATGAATGAATGAATGGATGGATGGATGGATGAAAGACTGATTGAATGAAGAAAGGAAGTAAGAAAGAAAGAAAAAAATGCATGCATGAACAAGCAAGTGAATGAAGAAGATAAGTAACACACCAATGAGTAAGACGTTATTGAGCTGTTCCACACCATCAATCTACAAACAAAAGAATGAAAACCAATTTTGTCAGCCCTACTGTTAAGTTATCTGTTCTATATTCCAAAACGTAAACCAACTAGTACCTGTTGCATAATCCTTATGCTTCTAAAGTAATGTGAGAAAGTCAACGTTCTAATAACTGTTTAGTGGAAAGGGGAAAAGACAAACAGGGAAAAGACAACTTTCAGACTCTACTAACAGTTGACACTAATAGCACATGCTGTACCATAGACATAGACTCCCATAAACTCACTCCTGCACAACAGGACAGGAACATGGATCAGTTAACTTACTTTAGCAAGAAGCTGGTTGACAACCGAATCTTGAACTCCAGTTCCACCAGTCTAAAAACAAAATACAAATTAGTTAGTGTTCAAACTCTATAGATACTGTAAGTATAAAATGAGAATGTTACATGTAGGTAAACAGGAAGTAAAATCATTGTGATCAGCTAATACACTTTGTAACCAGTGTAGCTGGGAAGTTAGAGTTCCTAGGACATGTAAGTTCCTTTCCTCAGAAAAACCAGCATTTAAAATTTCAAATTAATCATGAATAACACGCATGGATAACATCCTTTCATTCACTCATCCATTTGTACCTTCAATCTTTTCTTCCTTCTTCCTTTTCTTCCTCTATCATTCATTCATTCATTCATTCAAGTGATGCATACTTACATTGTAGCTGTAACGAGACTTGCAGACAGCATCAAATTCATCAAAGATGATCAGGTGTAGGGCACTGTTATCTCCAAACTAAGTCACAGTAACAGAAACATTGTTAAAGATATTTAAAAACATGGTCATTTTCATACCATATAATTATACATATATTATCAACCTCAAAACTGGTACTGAAAACACTATGGCATTGGAAGTGAAACTTTCCAATTTATGTCTTAAACTCAATATTCTACAAACCTTTCTTTGCTCCTCTTCTGCTTCAGCAAATAATTTTCTGTGATAAAAACAGTAAACAGGATAAGCAAAATTAAAAATATAAAGAAAGAAATCAAATCATCATCATCATCACTATCATCATCATCGTCATCACCATCATCATCACCATGACCATTGCTATCATAATCATCATCTTCACCGTGATCAACAAACACCATAATCTGCATCAACATGGCAAAAATAGCTTACTAATATGTTTCAAATACTGTCAACACATACCTAATATTAGCCTCTGACTCACCAACAAACTTGTTTAGAACCTCTGCAAACAGATTGATCAGAGCAATCATGCATAAATGTACTAGTCATTAATACTGTATACACTTACTGTAACAGTAGTCATCTATTTAAGTCATCAATCTATTTAAATCATGAAAAACTGTTCCTCTTACTGTACCTGGTCCACTAATAATCTTTGGCTCTCTTGTGTTCAACATTTTTCCAATCTGTCTGGCCATCAGTGTTTTACCAGTACCTGAACAGTGCAAAATACTGTGTTTGCAATCAAATCAAGCAGGCTACATTATACGTAAGCTAAATAAAACACATGCATGTCTCTGTACTGTGATAATACACTAGGAGATGTAGAGCTCATGAGAAAAGGGAGCTTAGGAACATGAGGTGTAGCCAAGTGTTTCTATTGGTTTTTGTTTTGCTCTACATCTCCCAGAGTGTTTAGTATTATATCACAGTATAGGGACATAAGCAATCATTTAATATTGCTTTTATAAAATATTTAATTTTTTGCTGTTTTAGCACTAGCATGTCTCTGTCTTCTGATATATACATCATGGTAGTTGGCCAATTAGTGCATGCATTATCTCAAATATTTTATTTTATGGACAATCAATTATTGTACCTGGTGGCCCATGCAAGAGTATTCCCTTGACGTGACGTAAACCTGTTTACAAAGATAAATAAAACATGTGTACTGACAGTTACATTCTATAAAATGCTTATTTTGATTATCATGTTAAAACTAGATACTACATTGTATACATCTACAGTATTTCATAAACAACTCACCCATCTTGTTCACAATTTCTGCAGGAAACAATCTTGTTGCAAAGGCACGTCTCACGATATTGGAGAACTCCTATGTGTACAATAACATAAAATATTATGTAAGGTCACATAAGCTGTAAAATGAATAGAGCAGATTTTGATATGGCAAATTTGTACCATGACTTTACCATAGCCATAACTAGGCATTGTAATGGATGAATGGATGACTCATTAGCTCATTCAATCATCTAGTATCAGTTATTTAGGATAATGTACCTTGTCTAATCCTCCAATACCAAGCTTAGTGAAATCCCAGTCCTTGCTGATGATAGACTGATGAGTGGCTTTACTGTGAAACACAAATATATAAATTGCTTTTCTGTTCAGGAAAGTACTAAGTCCCTACATGAATATACAATTGTACTGGATATCAAACTAAGGAATGACAGCGGAGAAATGTTCTAAATAGAACAGACCAAATTGGCTAACGTGTTGCTATTTACATTTCTACCCAATTCAAATCTTTTGGGATCAAGATTCTTTGTCTTTCGTATTTTGATATCACATGAAAATGAATTTTTGAAACAAAAGTTTTTAATCCCAGAGGTTTTGAATTGGGTAGAAACACACATAGCAATGTGTTAGCCAATTTTGGTCTATTAATAGATTGAACATGTGAAAGAGTGTTTTATCCAGTATTCAAACACTGAGAAGTGGGTTGGAAAAACAAGGTGCAGCTGAGTTCTTTAACCAACTTCAAGGTATTTGGATAGAGGTTGAAAAGCCCTTTCACATATTTGATCTAGCTTCTCAAATCATAAATAATTCTAGGAGAAAATCAAAGCTAAGGTTGGCCAAATTTTATGCTAATTCACATATCCAAACCACATTTAGTGATGTACTTTGTTTTCTCATTAATAATTCATGAGCTTGAGAAACTGATGACATACATGTAGTGATCCTTTCATGTATTTGGATCATCAGGAATCTCTAACACTATTATGACAATAATTTATGAACAGAATAAAAATTGGGAAAAAACCTTGAAACACATACACAGTACATGTCATGTATATAGCAATGGATTCAGGGGTTGAAGCAACCCTATGACAACATGTGCAAGTGATGTGCTGAACATTAGACAAATTTAGATAAAACTATATGACTCCAAGAGGATGGTGCAAGCTTGTTCTTTTTCATGTGTGCACCATCCTTTTCTGGTCCTTAAAAGAATGCCGTTTTTAGCTTTCTTCACATCCTGATGAGAAATAGAAATAGAGAAGGCAACAGTAGTTGAGCATTCTTTTTCATGTGCATGCCATCCTCTTGAGGTTGTGTCATCTTTGCTAAATCTTTCTATTAGCAATGCACACCATCCATACTTCACACAAATTTATATGTTTTGTATTGTGAATTATAGTTTAATTCAATTACCCTTTAGCACTTCCACTTAAATTAATAGCAGATCCCTGGAAAAAAGAGAAAAGAAAAAGGTTTTCATATCTGTTGACCAAGGAAATACAGTTTAAAAGGTGTACAATGTACAATATATTAGTTTGATACATACATCTGCTCTCTCAAAGACCACCTGAGTGTTCCTTGTCATCACTCCAGTAGAAACCTAAAGAAAGCAATTTATTTCTCAATCAATCAATCCATCAATGATAAATGTTCCATCACTCACTTCCTTACTCCTCTATCCTTTGCTCACTACCTCCCTCCATCCCTTACTCACTCACTCACTTACATTAGTGGCTGTCTTTGAGGATGGTCCCAACAGTCCAACATCAATAACTATGATGACAAAAAATAGGATATTAAATAATTGTTGTGATAATAAAATATAATCAGGTGTTCTCAAAAAGTGATAGGAATTTCCAAGTGATTCTGTGCTGGTATTTATCTTAGAACTTTCTTAGACTTCTAGCTGTTATGACAGTTCAACCCTCTTGGGCAGATGATGATATATTTACACAATCTTCATATTTTTAGTTAGAATGAATTAATAGTTACACAAAAATATAAAAATAAAGAACTTGAGGTACAGCAAAACCACATAAAAATTTGTACCTGAAAGACTTTTGACAACCAAAATTAACAGTTTCTTCTCGTGAAAGCTAAAGACAACCTAGAAAAAATGATTTTTAAAAATGATAACATTTATCATACCCTACATTTGGGTTATGGGCAAGACATGAGTCATACAGATCAAAATGTGCTTTTTACCTGCTGATCAACTGAAAATGCATGGTCATAAAAGAGATTTGTCAATTCTTCTGACATTTCATCTGTGTTGTAAGGATCTTGGGTGGGCCTGAAGTTAGAAAAACAGAACCTTTTCATAGTAACATCATACATTATTATATTATCACACCATAAAGATTTTTGCAGTCACAGAGGCCGATGAACACAGCACCAGAAAGATTTTCATGATGAAAAAAAGAAAAATTCTCAACCTATGTACACTGGATGGACTTCTGGAGTCTTGGGTTTGATTCCTAGCCTTGGCATTTCATGTAGTAAAGTTCTTGTTGGACCAGTCTCTTCCTTGATTCAAGGGTTTTCTCAGAGTTCTCCAGTTTTTTTCCTCAGACACAATGAACAACAGAGATTTGTATACATTACCCATGACATAGTCCTACAGTGATCAGGGGAGGATCAAGTAATGCATCAAAAATATTGTCAGTTAATCTAGGGGAAGTAAAGTGCACACCCCCTGGCCTGCACCCCTCTTCTAGATCTGCAACTGGTGCTGCCTCTCACGAGTGTGAAGGTAGGTTAAAACCAGAGCTACATGTCGCTTCTCCTGTAAGTCAAGGATTTTTCTCTAGCTTCACTGGTTTCCATCCTTCCTCAAAAATCAACCTTTCTAAATCTTCCAACAACATTAACAGAGAAAGGCTACTGAAATTACCTAGATTTCTGTAGGAAGTCTGCTTCAAAGGTGATACTTGAAAGGTAAGAACTTTCATCAAATCTGTATGGAATAACTGGAGATCAAAAAAAGTAAGCTGTTAGATCATTCTCATTATTAGCATGCACTGTGCAAATTATATCTTATAAAGTTGCACCAGTAACACTAAAGTGAAAGTGAAAATGAAAGTATTGATAACACAACTCTACAAGACTGTACCTTCAACAAAACTGTTCAGGGACAAACTGGTCCATTTTCTCTGCACAAGACTAAAACCAACAGAGCCTACTTCCATATGACTAGACACTTTGATGGTGAAAATGAATTGCTTTGAGCCTCCAGCCGTCACCTCAACATATCTTAAGACATTAAAATGAGATAGAAATTACTTGTAATAGCAATAAGAAGAACAATAATATGAGTAAAAGATAAGTTAAATAATCAACTTACTTGACTTTAGAAGCATCAAAATCATTATCGTTAACAATCAGGCAGTTAGTTAGCGACAGTTTGTCAGAAGGGGCTTTGGCTACTTTCATCTGAACCATTTTGGCAGGTTTAAAAGATCCAGATGAGACAGAGATTGTTCACTCCTTGCTGTCTGTTCTTCTTCTTCTTCTCTGTTCCTGGATTTCCAAGAACTGAAATAGTTCACCTCTTGTTCTATTATTTTTTACTCAGATTCTTCTCTGTTCCTGGATTTTCCAGAATTAGAGTAGTTCACCTTTTGCTCCTTGATTTTCCTACTCTTCTTTTCTGCTTCTGTATTTCCAGGAACTGGACTACTTCACCTCTTATTCTCTTATTTACTTTACTAAATATCTAATGGCAGCCATTTTGATGCCTCGATTTGATGAGCACAGTAACACGTCATGTTTTACACGTCACAGGTTTTGACAGCTGGATGATAATGAAAGATGATGATGATGATGATGATTGATGGTCGGTGTATTACCAGGGCTAAAATCAGAAAGAAATAGTCAAAGCGTTGATTTACTTCAATAATAAGGATAGTTCGTTTTTATTAGGATATCATAAATGAATGTTGAACATCGTGTGAAAAGTATTACTATTTAGTCATCATGAAAAAAATGGTTTGTAATCAAGGTAGTCAAGTTTAAGTACTAAGTAATTAACGATAAATCAGCCAGTAACCAACGTTTTAATAGAACGGAATAATAAATACAGATATTATTCGATTCGTGGCGTGTTCAGTATCTCCTGCGGAACACCGTGGCCGTCTTGGCCCCTTTCTCCGCCTACGCCCCTGGATCCAGACATGTACCTAGCTAGCTGAAGGAAACTTCGAGCTCCAAAACATTCGGAAATCTGTACGGTATAAAACCTGAATGGGAAGTTAAGACAATCAAAAATGTCAAATGATGTAGTCAGTCACATTCAATTATCATTCATTTATTTATTCATTTTTAGTTTAAAAAAATATTATATAGAACTTCTGCAGACAAGGATCCAGGAGAGCTGGATTAGGTGGCTAGGCTTGTTTTCACTGCTAGCGTCGAAATCGGAGTGTCAGATTCACTCATCGAAAAGGATTTGGAATCGGAATCGGAATCGGAATCGGAAAAAAATGGAAACCTTCCGATCCTTCCGACTCCGACGCGCTTCTGACTCCGATTGCGACGCCGATTCCGATGCAAGTGTTTAGGCAAAATGCAGTATTTATCGTTATTGGGCTACCTGTGGTAACCAAGATGGCGGGCAGCATGACATAGTATTTTTTTGTCTTGCAGCAAGGTTCCCTGCAAACGAGCTTTTGCAAAGACTAAAAGTCCAAAACAGTTTACGAATTTCGTCTTCGTCCTAAAATGAAGCTTAGGATTCGTTTTGGAGGTCGTAGAGAGCTTATTGAGCTTTCAAATGCAGATGAAACAACATTGGTTGATGTGAAGGAAACTGTTTCTCGCCAGCTTTCACTATCGTGAGTAAAACTTCTAATACCTGATATCTTGCATTTTACTGATACTTCTTTTAGTTTATATTGTTTTGGTATGCTTGTACCCTTTTCAATTTATTTTCAGCGTAAACAAAATAATGAAATTATAATGAATTAAGCTTATTTTGGTCATAAGATAAATAAGGTAAATTGCACCTATCAACATAATTTAACTTATTAAGCCCTATGGCAGGGATTTAAATTGTTTTTACGAAATATTTAGTCATATTTCCTCCCCAGGGACTAAGAAGATTAATTAAATTTGTTTACTCCTGGCATTACGTCGATATCGTTAATTTATACATATAAAAGGTTTTCACTGTGTGTAAGCTGAATGAAAGCTTTCAAATTTAGCCCACCCCATGCAAGGGTCAGTCAAATCCAAGCCCACAGGACACCACATCAAGTCAAACAACAGACATAGGCCTACCTCTACTGGCTTAACATTGATAGGTGCATAAGCTTTACCTAAGAGAAGTTTTTCAACTGTATTTCCTGTCTCTGTACTGTAGTCCTCATTATCCTCATTATATATATCCATTTTTATATTCCTAGGGGTGATAATTTTCAGCTGTCATTAGATGGAAAGACACCTCTGCCAAAAGGAGATAGCTCTACACTAAAAGACATGGGCATTGTTGGAGGAGATTTACTCCACGTCCTGATGGATGAGGGTACTTCAAGTTTTACATGTACATCATATACTGGGAAAGTAGCTAAAAGAGATGAACTGGATGAAGTTAATCAGGAATTATTGGAGCAGTTACTGCAAATGGGCTTTCCTAAGGTAAATAACAAGCGAGCTATATCTTCTGCACCTGTCAGTGTTAAGCTAGTGGGAGGAGCTAATGTATGGCATAGTAAATTAATGGCATCTGAATCAGTGTGTGGGATAGACAATGCACATTTTCACCATATTTTTAAAAGTCCTTTTATCTGCTGGAGGGAAGAATTTGACTGAAAATAGGACTAGCATTTCCCCACCAGCACATTGATAAACAGACTACTCTGACACATTAAGGCAACTTTTATTGACCACTGTATTGATATCTTCAAGGAAACAGCACTAAGGGCTCTTCAAACCACAAAGTCTACATCAATAAATGAAGCTCTAGATATCCTAAGCAGAGAACAGCCATCAACATCAGATATCCCAAGAAATACAAAGGAATCCTGTCATCTTGGAGAAAATACTGATAACAGAAAGGAAAATATTGGGAATAGAAGATTCCAAAATGAGAAGGATAGAGCAGTGCAACAAACTAGTGGCCATTCCTGTGATATATCATCCAGTAGTGGAGATTCCAAAGTCCAGACTGCAGGAAACAAGCATGAGGAATCTCCTAAACTCCAAAAGATAGAATACACCCCCAAAGCTTTGCTATGCCGTGATGGGATTCCCTATTCACTGCAGATGTGTTACGAGCAGGCTTTGATAACTACATTACATGAGGCTGTGTGTATAGCAATACATGTATTAATGCTGGAGACTGGATTTGTCACTCATTCGACACAGGTAGGTATAGTTTGGGTTCATGAGTGTTCAAAATGAGACTCGTTGCAGAGGATACTGCAAAAATTGTAACTTAACTTTGGTTGGATTTCTGTGCTTTTCTGATTCATAAATCATCATTTGGATGAAGGTTATTCAAATCAACCAATTATTTTGACCAATTTGCATATTAACTCCTGTCCCCTTATGTGATTGACAGATACAAAAGCACAAAAATCCTAAAGAAGTTACAATAATATAGGTTTCAATGCAGCAATTTTCACTGTATATGAGATTCTTTTATGCTTCATACTGTTGCAACATCAAGAATCTGAAAGTTAGTGTATGTCTCTATTTTTAGAAAAGTGTTCAAGAACAGTCAACAATGGATGAAGGCCCTTCAACATCAAAGAGAGAAGGCAAAGACCCTTCGTCACATCGTGTTTCAGTTGTTCCAGACAACTGGAGGACAAATTGTGGTGCAAAGTTTGAATATGTTCACCCTGCTTGTCCTGGTTTAACATGTAGTCTGGTGTGTACATCACTTGGTCCATATGTATTGGCGCATGGTTAGTTGTTCAAGACAGTTTCAAAAGTATCCATAACTTTCTCAAGACTTTCTGTAGCTCCAGAAAATTATCATGCACACCATGTATGCCTCTAACATTAGGTTAGGTTAAAGGAAAGGAACTTTATTTTATCTTTTTCCAGGGATGTACAACTCTCCTTCTTGTAATGAAGTTCACCAGTGCAGGCTTCCTGCTGCTGACTTTGTCAAAGGCAATGTGGATCTTAGAGCAAATAGTGAGTCAAAGTAAACCATTAAAGAATCCTACAACTGTAGTCAAGCACAATACATTGTGTGTCTATATTATTGTTTACATATCTTAGATTTGCTCTTTAAAATAACTGCATTAAAAGATGAACTGACAAATTATGTATGATTATATTCTGATGGAGGTAAATGCTCCAGCATAAAAAACAAGATCGATGAAAATGGATTTAAAAGCTTTACCTCCAGAGCCTCCATTTTGCCTGGCAGAGAAAATGGTGGATTGACTGAGAATTGGCTATCTTCAGTGTACAGTGCATTGTGATTGAGTAAGATTCTTTAATATAATGCACCAAAATCACGTGGAATTTTGATCAGCAAATCAAACATTTTGTATGGCAAAATTCTGTATGCAGTGCTGCTGTGACAATTTTTATTTATTTGATGAATTTAATATAATATGCACTGCTATTTGTATTACCACTTCTAGAATATTTTCATGTTATTTTTTTATGTCTTTTTAAGTATCAAGTGCTGCAGATGTCTACAGAAATCTACAGCGTCTGTCTTTATCAGTCAAAGACCAGATTGCATATCCCCTGCTGTCTTCCATGAGACATGGTGAGTTATTGACCTGGTGTTTATTATAGCTTTTATACACTAGTAATAGCACCAGCAGCAGAAGCGGCAGCAGCAGTAGCAGTAGTAGTGGTAGTAGTAGTAGCAGTAGTAGTAGTAGTAGCAGTAGCAGTAGCAACAGCAGTAGCAGCAGCAGTAGCAGTAGCAGTAGCAGTAGCAGCAGTAGTAGCAGTAGCAGTAGCAGTAGCAGTAGCAGTAGCAGTAGCAGTAG
>WUAP02124215.1:0-15412 GCA_015163945.2 Stichodactyla helianthus | reverse complement strand
ACAGATTTCCTTTTATTGGTTATTGTATTCATTACACACTGACGCAGCCTATACTAGTTTACTCACTAGTTTCCATTCACATATCAAATGGGCCATTGGCCATGGGCCTTCATGTGAAATCCTAATTTATGGCATGACTCACTCTTTTCTCTATGACTTGTTCACATTTCACTCAGAAGAAGTCAAAGAACTGTCAGTAGTTTCATGCCATCAAGCATGATTTTGTGCAAAGCCTCACCTTCATGCATCATTTT
Organism: Stichodactyla helianthus; assembly: GCA_015163945.2. Classification (NCBI taxonomy): domain Eukaryota; kingdom Metazoa; phylum Cnidaria; class Anthozoa; order Actiniaria; family Stichodactylidae; genus Stichodactyla; species Stichodactyla helianthus. The sequence goes on along the minus strand of WUAP02124215.1, from coordinate 15,158 downwards.
CATGAACTTTGAAGTGGTCTGTCAGAATGCTATCCAATCAGACTTAATCACAGCCAATCTAGAGCCACATTGTACATAGTATTGAGTTTAAAATGTGCTCAGTCTATGATATGATTTTCTGTTTGTAGGAAAGGACTCAAGTGAACGGATGACAGCAGGTCAGATGTTACTGGCAGGCTTTAATGGACTTTTCACTAAAGTTGAGAGTGAATTGGATTCTATGGATGCTGCTTTATCACAAGTGAATCACTGTTTTGGGAATAAGGCTTATGATGTCATCCAAGATGCCAAGAAGCTACAGGTATACAGTCCCTATGATCTATGACTCTTTAAGGTGATTTTCCCTTTGAATAGAAGAAGTGTCATTTTCCAAAAAAAAAAATGTGTAGTTATTGCCAAAATGGGACTCTGAAAGAAGGGAAAAATGGAGCAAGCTTTTATAATCCAGTCATTCTGTCTTGTCAAGTGGATTTCCAACTTAAATTAGCCAATTGATTGGAATATTTTGCAATACTGTCATCTTGAATGTTGTACTGTTATGTGAAGAATGCTGATGGTGCAAAACAAGGGAATTACTTCAAATGCCACAAGCAATGATAACTGGGATCTTTGTTCTAACATAAATTAAAGTAGGACCAAATTTACTTTGTACTTACTTTAGTTGTGTAGACCCCCCTGGACCCCACCCCAAAGAGTGTCCATGAGTTGTTGTAAAAATTATTGTCTGCTTATGTAGGAAGCAAATAGGATTGGTAACAGCCAGCTTTGTAGTAAGCTCTTCTTCTTGAGGCGACTCATGGTAATGGCAGCATTTTTCAAGGACTGCAGAGAATGGGTGGAGAATATAAAAGGTAAATAGCAATTCTTTCCACTGTTCCAAGTGTATTTCTTCCTAAAATCAAATTTGTTCACCTTCTTGATGGTTGTCCCCTTTTTTTTGCTCTTTTCTTTGTTTGTTGTTCATTTGCTTGTTGACAGAATAGTCAGTTCTATAAGGAAACCATCCTGTGTGTTGAGGAAATAATACTGATGTTTTTAACAAAAGATTTGAGGCTTATTTCAGACTCAAACTTGGAACCCTAAAGGCCCATTTACACAATTTTTTCTGTGATTCTAGCTGTAACTCACCTCCAATCAAAATCATGCGTGTAAACATTAGTTCCAATTTGAGTGCCAGTTGTCAAAAAATCACACTAAAACCAAACATTTTCAAAACAATGTCAATTCATCTGTAGCGTGAATTTAGAAAATCGCCTTACAATTGCTGGTAGTTTACATTAATTGTGATTTTACATTGCAGCTAGAATCACAGTGAAACTTGCAGTGCTAATTATCACAGAAAAAAATCACTTGTGTAAATAGGGCTTCAGACAGTGTAATTTCTTATGATACAATTTCTTTTTGCTAAAGAAAACCCTGAGCTAGAATCCATTAGTCACAAGTCGAACATCTCAAGAGAAACAGTTGCTGAAGACCAACCACAGTACAAATGGAATGCAGACAAATGTTACAGTGAAGATGAACTGGCTTTGCACATCAGGCAATTTATTGCAGAAAGCATGCAGAAAAGGATTCTTGGGCTGCCTTCTCAAGCCATGGGCATTGTAGTTTATGAGTATCTCAACTTGTTAGACAATAAGGTGGACAATGGAGACAAGAATGGACCACAGTCTGTTGAAGAAACCTGCAAAAAGGTAAAAAAAAAGTTTTCAGATGCAAAATGTTCCATCTCACGGTGGGCACAAAAGGGGTCAAAAACGATCATGTTGATAAAACGTCTAGAGTTTAAATCCAATTATTAATGAAACTTGGCAGCAAGAGAGTATACATCAAGGCAACAAATGATATGTTGGTACAAATGGTATATCTATATATATTTTTATGATTTTTGGCAGGAAAATAAAGTCATGAACATGCCAACAATTTTTGAAATTCAGAAATGCACAAGTATGATCATTGCATTCAAAAGAACCCATAGAATTCCAACACAATGGAGGATATAAATTTTATCTTCAAGTGTTGATGATATCTCTCACAAGTGAGCACAGCCCAAGAGTGAGAGATGTTCAAAATATTGAGAAGATCAAATTCATATCTCCAAGTGGCCAGTTTATAAATGTTATTATCAAACTCATTAAAATTCATCGGTCGTACAGCCAATGGTATGTACCAATTGGTACCGCATGATGGTATCTGTATACCATGATTACAGACATCAGACCTTGTTGGTTATAGAACTCATCAATTAAACATCAGTGCTGTATCAGTCAGTGAAACAACACTGATGTTTATTAATGATTTCTATAACCAACAAAAACTCATGGCACTCTGGGTGGCTTAAGAAGCAAGCGCCCTGATGCATCTTCCACTGGACGAAACTGACATCACTCTTATGTTTTCCAATTATTCTTTTCCATGTGGGATACTGAGAATAATTTTTGTGATGACATACTACATTATGTGCATGCTCCCATGCTCCTTAGTCAAATGTGTTTGAAATCCTGGTAAATCTAGATTTTATAGCTGATCTATAATATTATCTACTAAATTTTTGGTAAAAAGTTTTAGAAGTCATTTAAAGAACTCATGGATGTTTTGTATGAGAAATGTAGATACTCACCTTCAGCTCGTATCTATATCTACCAATACAAAATGCCCAATCATTCTGTATACATTACTTATTACCTGGTCATTCCATCATAGGTCATTGACATGAAGATCAAGAAGGGAGTCTTTCAACAAAAGCAGTTTTCACAAATGAGTTCTCTGACCAGTGCTTATGATGTGGCATGGAGAAAACATGACTTTGCAAGGTTTGTGGAAGTAGCATGTACTGTAATTGTATCAACATCCTGAGAAGATAGCACACTGGTATAACCACACTGACACTAAGTATGACATTCAATAGACCCTATCCATGACATCACATGATTTGCACATGATGAAATATGTGGTTACCACAGGAAAGACCATACTTCTAGTAGATAAATCAATAATTGTGTAAAGTTTCAAACTTTGAAGGGTAATTGGTGAGAAGTTATAAGCCTTTAAAGGGTCAAAAAAAATCACAAAATAAGGCTGGTCAGGCCTTGGCTGGTTTTTGTTTTGTTTTGTTTTGTTTTGTTTTTTAATTACTATACAATCCTTATGATTTTGATTTACTGTCGCTTCTCAGGTATTTATCCTAAAGCTCTGAAATTTTACTCATTTATCTCAGTATGCTCTTTCAAATGCTGGTTATGACGACACGGGTAACTGAGGGAAAAGAAGTGTATTCATATCCATGGCTTTGTATGACAACTCACTGACATGACAAGACCTTTGTAACAAAACTAATTTGGCTAAGTTGAGTCATTCCTTGTTAGATTATTACCTAACGTTACATTTTCTTTAGGCGTCTGGACCACAACATTAACCTGTACAAGGGCATGGTTCAACGAGCTCAGTTACAGCTAGCAAGGTTCCAGGTATGTTTATTGTTTATCTTGTAGTTCAGAACCTAAGTGTTCATTGGCTGACAGCTCTATAATATATTGAAGAAATAGAAAAGGTGTGCACATGCTGTGTGCAGTTATAAAGCACTCAGGTATGTGCAGAACACTCGAGAAGTGTTGAAGCACAAGGCATAGTCAAGTCCTTCAACACTTCTTGAGTGTTCTGCCCATACCCAAGTGCTTTATAACTGCACACAGCACAGTGAGCAAGTTTTTTTATTTCTTTTATAAAATACAAAGGTGCAAACGCAAGATTCTTAGTAGTTTCATAATTAATATGATTATGGTTTTCCCTATTGACCTCTTTCTCATTAGCATAATGCTTTGAATTTGAACTTTTTTTTTAAACAAAAATTTGGAAGAGATTTGAGATGTTAATCCAAGTTGATATTTGAAAGTCTGAGGGAAAAAGTCTTCCAAGCATTTTAAGTTGTGAGAAAACATGAAAACAAGGCCACCAAGGCCTGATCTCTGAAATCCATACAAAGATCATTGTGTAAATGATCTATGTGCTTTGTTGACAGCAGTGTTTCATGACCTTTATCCAGTTTTTATTGAAGTTACAGCAAAGGAGAGATTTCCAAGGCAGTTTTTAACCAGATTTTTCAAATTCATTTTATTTTAATTATATTTTTTGTTTTGTGGATTGATGGATGTAGTGGTTGTATGAAGATGATCTACTGCGCTGTCCTCTGAGAGGCAACAACATGATCAGCCCTGCCAAAGCCAGCATCATGAATGACATGAGAAAGGTAATACTATTCAGTTCCTCAGAATCATTTGAACAGAAAGGAATGGAAGAACAAAAAAGAGAATGAGAAATGAGAAAAGAAACCTTTGGTGTGACTTATCTTTACTATCATGTTGTGTAACTTGAGAATGGAATTCATTGTAATAGTAATAAATAAATAAAATGTAAATGTGCAGTTCTATAACAAGTTCATTTCTTCCATGAGTAATATCATGTTTTGACATGTAGTTCTTGTTTGGTTGACTCTTTTCCTCTCCTATAATTTTAAGCATGATGTTTTGTAATTTTATAACTTAAATTTGTATATATTTGTGTAAATAAACTCAAGTCTCAAGTCTCTGTGGTTGACTCAATAGATGTCGGTCACTACCATGCCATGCTGTATGTAATTTTCCTCACATGAACATCTGTTCTAAATTTTGTCATTTTTTCATTATTCCTTCTTGATAGCGAGTACAGTCTCTTGTTCAACTGGAGCCAGCTATTAAAGGTGTGGAAGAGAAGATCACAAGTCAACAGTCCAGTATTGAACAAAGACTAAAGTGGGCTGCAGGGGCTAATCCAGCCTTGAATCCTGTACTAAAGGAATTTGATAAGACTGTCAATGACAGAAAACAGCTGCTACAGGTAAGATAACTGTTAAGACTCTTGGACTTGCCAGCATCGTCAAAAAATGGAACTTGCTTGCAACAGTTGTCATGTGTCTGATGCTTTTTTTTGATACCTGAAGCCCTGAAAGCCCCAATAACACCTTTTTCCTAATTGACCTATTCAGTTAGGGATAGGGTTTCATTTCAAACTGCATGTCAATTCCTTTGGTATTGTTTCACCATAATGCTTGTTGTCAAGGTTCATTTATTATAATACCATGATACAAACAATGAATTTTATTTTTGATTTAATTTTAATGCTACATGGTCTGAGAAGGGAATACATTACAACCATGCTAAATGGGTCCAATATTACCATCTCCCTTGCTCTCCCCATAAAATCTCATTTATATTGTATATTTTTTTTACCTCAGCTGGAAGCTAAACACTCTTCAGATATCTGTTCCCTCTCCAATGCCTTGATTCACTTTGAAATGCTGCATACGCAGTCACATGAGGTTGCAGCTCTGGACAGCGCCATCACTGCACTAGTCAACCAGTAAGTCTTTAAGGATGTTTGTGGGCATGTGAAGTTGCACTGAGATTTCCTTTATTTTCTCTGTACATGCCACATAAAAAATGGGGGTCATGTATTCCTTTCTTTGCTATATGTCATCAAAATAAGGCTCCCCAGAAGATGATACAAAGATAGCATAAACACATTAAAAACAAACTAAATGCAATAAAAGCCTGCTGAAGCATAAACAGTATTATCCTTCACGTTCCTGGCACAAATTCCTCTTTGAGTTTGAATGAGTATATGGACCACTTAAATATACCGGTAAACCTGTTGAACTGCGCAGTGCAACTAAATTGAATTGTATGGAACTCAAATCATTGTAGAGGGTTTTTTTATTTTGATGCATGTTATAGATGTTGATAAGAACTAAATAAAAAGAAGAAAAATAAAGGGATCATGATATTCATTTCTGAATTATTGGGTCAAAAACTTTGAAAATGGGACTGCTGTTTTCAATTTGGTTATAAAGACAAAATCATCCAGGTGTTCCTTGCTCATTTGAAAGAGCTTGAGAGCATGTACAGAATGAAATGAATGGTTGTGAATGTTCTTAATTATTATATATATTAATTTTACGATTTCATTAAGACTTGATTTATGAAGCCTTACTGACATTTTGTTTGATAGGAAATATCTCATTGCAAAACCAATTTGATTTGGATTTCATCTGTAAATTTCATCTAGTCCTTAAATTTGAATCTTAAAATGTTTCTGCTTTTCTACTACTACATGTTTTTCTTTTAAATTTGTTCATGAGTTGTATTAAAATATGGCTGACCAATAAACCATTTTACCACAATAATTTCAGATGCAAGAAGAGTTCATCAGAATTTGAAAAATCTTTGGTAAAGTTAAAGGCAATGAGTGAGATTACATCACTGTTGAACATCAAATGTCCTCCTGAGGCACCTATCACACTTGGATGGATGAAAAACAAGCTGGAATCAGTCAGTCAAGAGATATCATCACATAAGTCGAGGAAAACCCAGGCTGCCAATGCTGTAACAACCAAAAGGGTTAGTACCTCTTCATTATTCCTTATTTTACTTACTGTATTTACTTTCAAAATATTAGCTGTGTTTTCCTTGAAATTGTAAAATAATAGCAGTAGTATAGATGATAATTATATGTAGTGTTGTGCTTGGCTTGTTTGCTGTTAATATTGTTATTGGTGATGGGGGTGGTGGTGAATTTGCTGTTGCAGTTGTTAGAGGTGGTGATCTTGCTGATGACGAGGATGATAGGAATGGTGTAGTAGGTTGTGGTGGGGATGCTGCTGTTGCTGTTGTTGGTCTTGCTGATGCTTTTGTATGTTGTTGACAGTGAAAGTGGTGGTGGTGATCTTGCTGTTGCTGATGATGGTAATGGTGGTGGAGGTGGTAGTAGGGGTGATGGTGCTGTCTTTGTTGGTCTTGCTGCTGCTGTTGTTGCTGATGATGACGATGATAGAAATGGGGATGTAGGTGGTAATGGTGGCAGTGGTGTTAATGCTGTTGTTGGTCATGGTGGTGGTGGTGGTGGTGGTGGTGATGTGCTTCTGCCTTTATTGATGGTCATAGGCAAGTTAATGCAATAATGAAGATAGTGCCAATAGTCATGTTGAATTTTCTTATTTCTACAGGAATCACTCAAGTCCCACACCAATACCTTAAAAGCACTGATAATGACACATCAACAACTGGTATCAGATGTTAAAGCACTGCTAACAACTATGGCTAAGGTATGACATCACACTCCAACTAAGAAAACCATGAACACCTAGTAAAATATTTCTGGAATATTCGTTTTGTTGAACTTCAGCTCAAAAGAATATCTGAATTTGGTGAATTGCTCAAAGCAGAACCAGCTATGAGTGATTTGTAATGGATTTCACAATCTTAATAATTATTTAGTAAAATGTTTTAAGTTTCAAGCCTTTTTGTAACTTTGTGACTTTCACAACCTAAAATTAAGTACAAACTGCAAGACAGTTCCAAGACTAAACTCATTAGGAATGAATGAATTTTTCCACGTTTGGTCAGAACACAATAACTAACATTCCAGACATATTTTAAGTGTTCTTTGACTGTAATCATAATACTAGCATGTCACTACTGTGTCAAGATGTTATTAGTTACTGTACCATTGTTGGTAGGTTTACTAGGATCACAATTGAGTTACTTCTACTTCTTCAGGATGAAGATGGGCATGAATCCAGCACAGCTGCAAAGTTGTTTATTACATCTTACAACAGGCTCTCAGAGGAGAGTGGGCAGCTGATTAAAAACATGTTAACCTGTAAGTCTAAAAAGTTTCGATGAAGTTGTTTTTTTGGTATTCCTGTCTCCTCCATGTGAACTCTTCTAAGTATCTTGGAAGTTGGTAGTTCATCTGATCAGTTACTGATATAACTCTTATATTTATTGACTTCAGGTGGCAGTTGGAGAATAGAAGGCAGTGATTTGAAAGATGACAAGGTGTTTGATGAGAATATGCAAGATGTGAAGTGTCTAATTACATCTATTACATCTCTGATTCACTGGTATGTCACTAAAACAGGCATGAATAGTTTGAGTAATATACAGTACTGTGGCTCACACTCTGTGCCAATCTCAGGACAGGCACAGGCACAGGATCACAAATCATCCAGCTATTCACAGTACCATACTTGTAAGTGGGTTTTTATCTGAGCCAATCAAGAGGCCCACAATAACAAACCATCACATGGAAACTATTCATGGTAACATACTTCTAAATGACTTCCTGTCTGAGCCAGTCAAGAGGCAAAAGATCACAAACCATCCAGTCATATGAAAGCTATTCATGGTACCATAATTATTAAATGGCTTCTTGGTGGTAATCAAGGGTTTTTCTCTGCTGTTGCAATTTGTTTGTTTTGTAGGGTGCATGATCATTTGTTAGCACTGGCATCTCCTCTAATGCCTGAGGACTCAGTGTCTAATGGAGGAAAGACACCAATAGCTGCACCACCTCCCACCTTTGCATCAGGTAACTAACTAACCTCTAAAAACAAATTCTGGAGGGAAAAAAGAGAAATGAGAACAGACTTCAAAGAAAACAGAAAATTTCTTAGTTAAGGACACATCAGACTGACATGGCTTGCTAATACATGGCTTACAGACTACTTACTTACATGCAGCTAGCACGAGGGTGGTCTATTGCACCTATGACCTAAGAGATCTAATTAATAATTACACTTGATAATTGATAGCACAGGTACGCCCATGCAGTAGTTACAATAGAAGTAAAATGGGATATACAATTACTTTTATTTACTAGTCAAGGCATAGAGGTATTATACAATGATTATTCTATATTCATTTTTTATTTATTTAAATTATAATTTTATTGTCTCCAGCATTACAGAAGGGTAGCACCACCACTGCTAAAGACATCCCAGAGACTGCATCATCAACTTGTGCTCCCACAAACCCAGTGATTCTACACAAAGATCTTGGGATACAAAGTCCAGCAGGGGGAGGTTCTCCTACTACAAGACCCACTGCAGGTAATGAAATGTTTAAATACGTTTCTATGCATTTCACAGTGTATGCAAGACTGTAAGCATCCTCATCAGGACATGAAAAGGCTACAAAAGGATTCACAATGAACAAACAAGTACAGTAGATGGCTGTGCAGGGACAGAATACAAAACTTAACCTGCTTCATCATTACTTTTTTACGGCATGATTTTACATACCCTGACTCAATCCACTAATTAATTTTGTAACAAATGTTTTTCTGTGCTCAGTTGCAAGTCCAAGAAAGTCTTCCACAGCTTTCCTTGCCAGAGATCCAAAGACTGGGAAAGGTTAGTGTTTTTTCCTTGAACAGAACCCTGAGTTTGTTATGTGCATTTAATAATAATAATCTTAATGTGATGACAGCCTTACAACAGCGCAACACCTATGCTATTAGTGTGTGGAGGAAAGTAAAAGCAAAATTGGATGGAAGGGATGTTGATCAAGCAAAGAGAATGTCTGTAACAGACCAGGTAGGAATATACAAAAATCTCTGGCTTCATCATTTTTATTGCAGAATTTCACATCACAAATCATAAATATTCCCAATTATATCTGAAGGTTGACCATGTTATCCGTGAAGCAACCAGTCTGGACAATCTCAGCCAGATGTACGAAGGATGGACTGCATGGGTGTAGATGTGATCATACCAGACAATCCTGTCTGTCTGTCTGCATTCTCTACATCAACTGAATTTCATTGGTTGATCAAGGTCACCATAGCAACAAAGCTAATCATGAAGCAGCAGTACCAACTAGCTACAATCAAACCTTCCAAGTGTTTGTTTCCAGACACTGCTAAACTTGTGGAGTTGCCTAGCAACAAGTATCATGTTGCAAGTATATTATTTTAGAGGTAACTTTTGATGCTAGCCTAGTAGTAAGCAGATGAAGTTTGATGTAGCTTTGCTTATTAACTTGGTGACAGTTTTGTACTTTGTGAAAGACAGCACTAGATCAAACCTGTCCACATTGTTCATTGTGTTGCAGTCTAACACACTTGAGAAGAAAGGAAGGGCTTGAAATGACTTTAGATTTGTGTTCATGAAATTTCTTTTGTAACTAGTCCCAGAAGTTTATGTTTGAATGACTCTTAAGAAGGAAAATTAGCAATTATTAACCACCTACTCAACGTCTACTGTAACATACTAATGACACACAAATCAAATACCACTGACTTATTGACCTTTAAGCAACCACCAGACACCTAACAACCACTTACCATAACCTTACCAACCACTCACCTACAACTTAAAATTACCTAACCAACCACTTTCTGACCATACACCTACCACGTACAGACCACCTACGCCAACCACTTGGTGACCACTTACAGGCTATGTTCTTATTAACCAAAGACTTTACATCTACTCACTAGTCACTTACTATACCTACCTATTACTATCAACAGAAGTTTTTGTTTTTGTTATTGCATATTGATTGTTACAAAATGTTCTGAGTCTGATGTCGTTTCAAGCCATAGCCTTTCCTGTACTATCAATTTATGTTGTTAGAGCCATCAGCTTTGCTACACAAAAACCACTAGCTGGTTACAAACTGTTCCAAAAACCAATCAAAAACCAAGAAATTTCATTTGTTGAAATTGTCTACCTCAAATAACTGCTGAGGTTGTCTCAAGTTGTTCAGCTAAAAGCTGACTAGATTGAATACCAGTAGTTTAATGACATCAAGCCAAGTAAAGGAGATAATACCATTCTCCTGGTTGGATACTAACATCTTTCCAACAAACCAATGTTAATCTTTACTAAAAATTCATTTACTTAATGATATAAGATCATAATTCTGATACCGTAATAGAGCAAAACTATAGCCAGAATACAGTTATTCATAACAGTCAATCCACTTAGTGTTGTCCCACTTAAGATTACCACACTTGACCATTACTTGTGTTTGCACAGAGTTACATGCATAGCTTCAAGCTAAGGTTGGGCTTCTGTAGTGATAATCATAGGGCAATGCCATGATGTAAGTGCTATAGGCATTTTGATGTTTGCTAGCCTGCGTAGCAGTCCTCTAGGTGTAATAAAACGGGACAACATTGAGGTGATATTAAGTAATATTTACAGTTACTTCTGACAGTTTTCCATTTTGGATACTGTTCATTTGCTATTCATTTGTAGTTTGCTTCATCAAGAAGGATTTTCATGTGACAGATCCAAGAATATTGAATAGTAGGGAAAAATTGGCACTTGTTAGTTTATCTGTGGATGTTTGGATCAGATACTGTGCATACCACTCTGCCCTGATTTGTCACCATGATTTAACATCTTTAGATGATAAAAAGTCTAGTATTCGTAATTTACAGTCACCCAGTCTAATAGTTGTCTTTTTTCTTTTGATATTGATGTGGGTCTATTTTGTGTTTCAATGTATAATTTTTCTCACAGCTGACAACTGTTGCATGTGATCTGTCGCACCATGCTTACAGCACTAAATCGTTTCATGTATATCAACCCTTTAACTTGCTCACAGTAGCTGTTGTGGTAGGGTTAAGAAAAAAAGAAAAAAACTGGAGGGGTAATTCAACAAAGGAATTTGTGTTGCAAGCATGTCATAAGCAGGTCACATGTGACAATAGACCTTTTTTGAATTCGCCGAATACCGCTGTTTTTCTTGATTACAGACTCGTTTCTACAGGGTTAGCGTCATTTCAGTGTCAAAATATGAATAAATAACAAAAATAGATCGAAGAATACATGACTTTTACAATACAAACACTTTGAAATTCCACAGATCTTCAATGAAAAGCGTGAATATTCTACACAAAAACGAAGCTAACCCTGTATAACGGAGAACTCGAAACTGGAGTATTGTAGGCAAAGGTTGTACTAATCAGCATTTACTCTGCTACATGTTGTACTGTACTATTACCTTGCAATTATACCTTACTGTTTTGTGTACCACTTAATCATTGATTTATATGAACAAACTTAGGGACTGATCAGAAAGGAAAGAAGGGGGAAGCACCATGTATAATGGGTTGGGTCATTTTTTTTGAACCTCGAATAAGAGCAGGTCATGAAAAAATAAGCAACTCATCAGCACTGGCTCATTATTGTTTTTAGAGACATTACATAGGGGTGGGTATACTATATTGGGCTTAAAATATTCGGTGGGTCACCACTGTTTTGCTTTTCAATAATTGAATGTTTAGCCCATCCCCCTTTACTTTCTAACCAGTCACTTGAATGTCCTTAAACGTTTTACCAAATTAAGACTTTTCAAACTTGCTGGTCAAACTCAAAGCATTCTATCAAAGGTGCGAGGTATAAATTTGAATAATTATTTGCAACTACCTCGCAGCCTTGACTGAATGCTTTGTGTTTGACCAGTGAACCGATGTATAGAAATCAATACCCAATAGACCACTTTCGATATATGGTTGAGTGATTACACACAATAAGAACCGAATCGAGGCACCGGGGAATAACAATGAAATAATCGTCAAATCGAATATGTTATGTTTTTTCAAGCAACATAATATGCTCAAGAAACAAAAAAACATACTCAATCTAATCATTTTCCAAGCAAATAACATCGAAATAATCGTAATTATTCTTTTGTTTCCCCGGAGCCTCGACTCGGATCTTATTGTGTGCGATCACTCAACCATATATCGAAAGTGGTCTATTAGTGGGCACAGATGGACGTTTAGTGGTATAGCCAATCTGGGGGCAGATTTAAGGGGTACAGATGGTGTGCAGCCTGACCTGACAGTCAATTATTGGCCTTCAAGTCCCCATCAAAAATGGTGCACCCCCCTTAAAAAAGTCCTACATCCACCCCTGCAATCAGAATTCTGGATTTGTGATAGTCTCACTACTAGTTTGCTTATTCTAACATTTAGATTTTATGCATACATTTTGGTTGTCAGCTTCTTGCTTAGGCTGTATTCGTTATGTATGGCTGATTGGGGGTGCAGGTGAAATTCTTATATACTAGGAAAATTTTAAGATCCCCCCTTGTAATAAGGAAAAATCATGTATCCCCCAAGGTAGGCTTTAATAAAATTTTGCATCACCCCCTCAATGTCCAAAAAAATTGCAATCCCCCCACAAACTGAAAAGAATATGAATGCAAGCCTTACTGCTGCAGGCCTAGGGCTATATCCAATAGATTCTGTTTGTAGTTGCAATAGGGTATAGTTGGTCATTCTTTAAACATGATCACTGTAGGTGTTAAAAGTGTACTTTGTTTTCTATTATCATTAGCCGTTCTAAGCAAATTCAAATAATGCATATATCAATGTTCAGTCCCAGGGTGAAGGAGGGAGGACGGGCAGACCCCATGCAGAAGAATTGACATTCTTGGAGATAGCAGAGTCCATTTCCTTAATAAAATGATATATAAAGTATGAGCTGGAGACCTTTATGGGCACGTAAAATATTTTATGCCCATAAAGGTCGATCACGAATACTTTTTGTAAAATGAATTGAGTAATTTTGTCCGAGAAAATCAAAGTTAAAGTGGAATGCAAATGACGACGATTCTTTATCCACCAGTTTCCATACATCAGTTCACTGGTCCAACACAAAGCATTCAGCCGAGACTCCAAGGGGATATTTGCATAATCCTTTGAAACCAAGGCCACTGGGACCTTGACGCCTCGCTCGGGAGCTTTGTGTTTGGTCAGTGAACCGATGTATGGAAACTGGTGAATCCGTTTTGCTAATTAATGTTAGAAATTCATGAATAATTAATGACCAAAACAATGGAAAATCATAAGCGTGAACGAGTCTTTAAATTCGGAGAAAGAATCGTCCTCATTTGCATTCCACTTTAACTTGGATTTTCTCGGCCAAAATTACTCAATTCATTTTAAAAATCAGTACAACATGAAAATATAGTCCTAGACATTTCGTAAGTGATATAAAGTATATCGCCTACGGCTCGCCATTTTACATGCCCATAAAGGTCTCCAGCTCATACTTAATATATTACTTACTAGTCATACTTATCAGTAACGGAATTGAGACCTAGCTTTTGTTCTTAAAAAGGAATCTGAATGTGCCAACGAAGTGATGAGATTTAAAATGGAGTATTTTAGCTAGAGTTTGATTTTAGGCAATTGAAGTCGATTGAGAAATATGCTTCGTAAATGATCACCGAGTTGTTTTCTGGAAAATTGTGAGCAGCAGCCAATTCGTCGCGTCACATAATTAGAAGAAATTAACAACGAGACAGTTACCATGGCTAAAAATAACGATTCCCATGACTAACGATTTTACAGTGTAAATTTGTCTCGCAAAATGTTAAGAATAGAACTAGCCTTTTACACAAAAACTGGTTTAACAGGTTTTTCAAAACCAATACCAAGCAAAACTGTGCACACTTCCTTATATGGAGTGTAATCTAGTCAAACCTGTTTAGAACAATAGAAATGACGCACTTCCGTAACAAACATAAACTCCTCTATGTTTGCCAACTTTGTTGGCAAAAAGTTCCCCTCCCTTCCAGGCTCTATTGTTCTATCGTGTCAAATTCCCCTCCTCTAGGGGGAACGTGCTTGTCAAATGCCCGACTCAAGTAGTAATTATTTTGAAATGGAAAAGATGTCAGATGACGATGCATATACTGGCCATTATTGGTGCATTATACCGTTGATTATAAGCCAATGAGCGTTGACTACCTTCCTGCTCTTTTCTATAATCACGTGACTGGTTCTTCCTCAATTGAGTTTGAATTTCTGGTTCTTTAAAGTTGGTCATTGGCTTTTGTTTTGTTCTTTCAAAGAACATTTTCTACTGGATTATTGCTCTCTACTCAGGGACCAGTCATTATTTATGTGGGGGGTGGGGTGGGGGTTGATACAAAAGTGGATGTGCCATGTTTGTTTTTTCCTGACCCCCTTTTTTGTGATGCAAAATGCGCCACTTCCGAGTTATCAAAAATGATGCATGAAGGCGAGGCTTGGTGGCGCGAAACAATTGAAATTTCTTTGACTTTTAATTCTGTTGGTAAAACGTTTATTTTTACGAGTTAATTAACTGCGAACAAGTCATAGAGAAAAGAGTGACTGCATTCATGCACTGTTTCCCAGTCGTACAATAAAATAGAATAAAGAGGAAAAAATAATAATGGCGGGAATCGAACCCACATCTTCGGTTTACAAGTCCGATGTGTTTGTTATGAGACAAAAAATTATATTTTTCTAATCTCCCAAAATGAGACATGAGGTCTGTGAATAACATTAATTATCTT
>WUAP02124193.1:0-15426 GCA_015163945.2 Stichodactyla helianthus | reverse complement strand
TTTTAGATTTCTGTCGCCCCTTCTGGCTCTGCGCGGGGGTTTGTGGGCTTTATTGCTAGCAAGGGTGGGCGCTTGGCTTTTTTGGGGGGGGGGGGGGGGGGGGGGGGGGGGGGGGGGGGGGGGGGGGTGTCCGCAGAATTTTGGGCCTTGGTCACCAAACATTTCATAACCCCCCCTCCCTTCTCAACAACCAAGACTTCAGTCATACTTTCAGCCTCACACCTCTGCAACTTAATAACAAGGTTCCCACTGACCTTGAAAAGTCAAGGAAATCTAGAAATTTTTCAAGGTCAGGGAATTGTCAAGAAATTTTGTATTTGGCCGGGGAAATTATGTGCCAAAAGTCAGGGAATTTTTTAAAAGTAAAAATCCTTCTTTCGAAATTAGGGTTTCCTTTGGAATTTTGCTAGAGAGATCTTGGTACTGTGTGCCACCCTTTTTGTGTTCAGTGAAGTCAGTTAAAATGGAATTTGGTCAGTAAAAAGTCAGAGAATTGTCAGGGAATTTTGTTTTACCAGGAGAGTGGGAACCCTGAATACCCCCCACAAGGCTTCTCAAGTTAACGTACCCCCCCCAATTTGGGTTACCCCCCCCCCACGTCACAATAATTGAAAACCCTTATACTTAGATGCGGCGTTCCGTTCATGCCATTTATTTCTTCGTTTAGTATGTGTTTGTGACTGAGCGAGTAGAGAATTCAAGTAAAACAGTGCATGAAGAGCTAGCCAAGACTTTGACAATGAACCTAAAACCAGGCAGCGATCCCGCAGTAGTCAGTGATCTCATGAAGGTAAGGACAATAACAGTAAATCAATTCCAGTAAAGATCTGTCGCAAAAAGGATGGTGGGAATTTGTGAATCTTGTTGCAACTGTCTTTTCTCTTTTTTCTTCTTTCAGCATTCGTGGTTTTTCTTTGAAATCATTGCCAAGAGTATGGCGCAGACGCTTGTAGAGTCTGACAAAGCAAAGGTATTTGCAAGATAATCTGCCTTCCCAACAATTTCGTTGGTTCGTGGTTAGTACGTTAGGGCTTTTGCTGGTACGCTTCTGTGTTGTTGTTGCTTCTCTCGTCGTTTTCGTTTTTGCTTAGCGCGCGCAGTTGGCGTGTCCATGGGCGTGCATCGCTTGTGCGAACGTGTGTGTTTGGTTGTCGTTTGGGAGTCTAACAGCTTTTAGTATCCACCAAACTGGGGGCTATCACAAATCCTACATTCCGATTGGCTACTCTACTAGGGGGCTATTCGTGATAGCCCATGGTTGAGAAAAGCGCCAGTTTTTTAAAAACAAGAATGGCGGCTGAATCGCGATTTGCAGATGTTTCTTAAATTTGACCTACAAGTAGGTGGATACTAAAACAATTAGACCTCTTGCCCTCATAGGCCACGAGTCAAATAGCCCACTCGGCCTACGTCTTCGTGGGCTGTTGACCTGGGCTACGGGTCTAATTGTAAAATGGTTCTTTATTATACAGCGAATGAATCGTGACAACTGGTTTCCAGAGAGTCTCCACAGAAGCTTAGAGAACTTCATTCAGGCCTTCGTACCTCAGATAATCAAAAGACTGAAAGACCTTGCACAGATCGCTAAGGTAACCATTAAACTGATATGATCCGTGACACGTGTAACTTTGAGATGAGGTGTGGATGGACCGTATCACTAGTTACGCACCGATTTTCGAAACGGAAATGTGCATAAAACTCGTCGTAAGAGTATTTCTTACCCATTTCTTAATTTTTTCTCTCTGTTCTTTATTTTTTAGGATGCCAACTTCCATCTTGCCTGCTTCACTAAGGTAAATAGCTTCTTAATTTTGCCAACGCTCGTCAGGGAAAAAAATATTCGGTGTGATTGTCTGTCAAGGTATTATTGAAAAATAAAAGAAATGCGACTGGTAACGGGATGGACGCTACTCGAATTAAGTGCTCTGAAAAAATGAATTTCTGTAGTACTTTGAATCGGTAGCTCCAACTGTCTATTTCTCTGCCTACACTTGCAGGACTGTTTTACGTACATGGATAGAGGGTTCGTGTTTCAGATGATTACCTACTACTCCGAACAGTTCAAGGATTCTGACACACAGGTACGTGAAGGGTCATCATTGAACGCTTTGTTCTTCGTTTAAAAAAGAAGAACCAGGATGTATACACAGATTTGGAAACACGAGTATAATGCACGGCTGATGATGTATTATCCAATCAGAAAACGATGGCTGCTGGATTCTCCTCAGTCTTTCATTTCACAGAAACACAGGCTCAGGAGATGTCAATGATGGCGAAAATATTTTATTATTTTTTTGTTTTCAGATGCGTGAATTCAAGTTCGAGTTCCTGCAGGTCGTCTGTAACCACGAACACTACATCCCACTCAACCTTCCTCTGGACATAAGAGGTTTGTAAGAGTACAATTTTACAAATAATTTCAGAGTATATATTTTGTAGTAAGAGTGTTTAACGTCTTTAATTTGTATCTATTCTTTAAATTGACTCTCAATGTTAACATGTCAGGTCTTGGTGGAATTCACGACTGTGAATTATCAGACGAGTACTGTAAACGTTTCTTCTTGGTTGGATTGCTGCTGCGAGAGGTAGGTTGTGCTTTCTGCAGTTGCAATCAAGTAATAAGATTCTCGTGAATTGCGATCCAGTGCATCTTATGATTAGGATCACGTGACCAGTTTGTCTCATCGACTTGTCCTCCATCTATTGTAAATATCTTGGACTGATCAAGTTGTTCGTAGATACAAACTCTATCGCCCCTCAAGCTGGATATCTTGCGTCTCAGGCCTTATAACAGCGTTGCGTATTCTCTCAATCTACCATCTTTCTGCCCCCTGAACAGGCCAGAGAATTTTATTCAAATTCATGGAATGACGGAAACATCTAAAACCCCAATAACCAATAGATTTTTTTGTGCATAATAACAGTTTTCTTTGTATCCACAGGTGTCGTCCGCTTTGACGCAGGGCAGACACATTCGTAAGCTGGCCATTAGGGTTCTAAGAAATCTCCTAGTTAAGCATGAGCTGGATCCAAGATACGACCACGAGGTAAAAACACTTTTCTATATATATTGAGGGTTGGGAATTCTTGTAACTCTAGCAAGCTGTGGTAACGTAACGTGCAAGCGAAGAATCACTGATCATTAGTTTCATCACTCACCAAAATATATGTATATTACGAGATATATTCCATTTCTGCGTGCGATCTCGGACAGGTTGTTCTCACGCATACACCTCTCCTTAGTAGTCTGTCAAAACTACGTAGATATAACGGATATTGAAAAACTTGCAGGGTTCCATAGATTGCCAACATCAGTTTTGATGCGTACCACAACCCCCAGAATTCAAAGCGCGCATTTGTAACCGTGTCGTAATTAGAGGGGAAGGTTTGATGAGCATTAATGTCATGTGATATTTATTTGATGTTGTAGGGTCGGCAGTCACGTATCGCAGCTTTATACCTTCCATTCCTGACCATTCTTCTGGACCACGTGCCTCGATTCCAGGGCAGTAATTACGAGCTGCCTCACTCTCTGTCCCAGTTCTCTCACGACTCCTCGTACCCAGTCCCAACCAGCGATGGCCCGTCCGAGTCTAACCGTAGTTCGGCGTATTCGGGGAACCTGAGAGTGAGTCCCAGCGATTCTCTGACACCAGTCGCACCCAGTACACCCAAAGAGGCTTCCCAGATGGCTTTGAAGGTTCCATTTGATGAGGAAGAAACTAAGGAACTTCTGCTGTGTTTTATGTATATCTTGAAGAACCTCGAACAAGGTTTGTTAATTCATGCCGACATACATAGAGCGGATTTTTAATAAATGGTAAACGGTACGACTATTTGGTACCGTAACCTTAACTACGCGTTGTTATATGATGATTAACAAGAAAACAATGCATGGATAGACGTTTTAGTGTTACGGCACACCGTACCCTGTACGTGCTGTAAGTCAGTACCGTACGTAACCGTATGTTATACGAAATTCGCTTTGGATATATTTGCTAGTTTTTAGAATTATAATACCCTACAGAATTGGTTACGTCAGACTGAAAATCAGTGTGATGCTCGATGACCATCCGATATGAGGACCATGTCTTTAAAGCATCTTGCAGTTAATGGTTTAATATATGGCTTTTTCAAGACACTCCAAGATGTCATGTACATGTGTTTATAGGTGTGATACTAGATTGGTGGCGACAGATAATGACGTCAGCCGTCAAGCGAGCCCACTGGCACCCTACAGTACTCTACATGTTACACCAAGACAAGTACTACTCCAAGTTTGCCGCCGTTATCGACATGTTCGACCTCTTAAAGTGAGTACACAAGGAATATGTTTTCGGCCTCCTGTTCTGATTATTGAGGTAGCGCTTAGCATCCGAAGATTCTCTTGGATAGGTGTTGTAATAGTCATATTGTTCAGTTGCCATGGCGATGGTCACCTTAGATACATCTTTTTTAAGTTGGTAGTCACCTTGGAAACATTTTGTCATGCTGATGGTCATCCTGGGTTCTTGTTGCCTTGGGTGATGGTCACAGTAGATATACGTTGTCATGGTGATTGTATACAAACCTTGCTATTTTCAGGTTGTGCTTGAAGCATTTTAAATACCAAGGGAAGTCCAACATACAGGCGAATATGTAAGTAACCGTACGAGTACGAGATATTTTGTCACCATCCTGAAGTTCTGTTCAACGCAAGCAGTCGCGTAGCTTCGAGATCACTTGAATTGAAACCTTTTTCCACCATTTTATCTTTATAGAAAGTTTCTGCACATTTTAGGGCGTGTGCCCAGAATCGAAATAGCAAACGCTTGTTTTGATTGGTTTATCAATCACGATCACTTTTCTAACTATTACATTGACGATCGATCACGTTACGAAATCACGTTCACACATAACTTCTAACGCAATCTTAATCACATGTGGTATCTGTTTTCGACACAACGCACGTAACCTCTAACAATCGCTTAATCGCGATCAGTCGCGCGAGTTGTGCAACACGCGATATCACCATCCACATCGTAAACGGATCATTCATCTTCCTCTCATTTCTCTCGCGTCTTTTTATGTGTTTTGTGAAAAACAACTGTGAGTTTTGTATATGTTCTAAATCAAAAAGAATGTTATTATATTAACCAATATCAACTGTAGTGGTTATACGCATCTTAAGATATATTTAACCTTAGACTTAATACGACAGTTCCTCCTTTCGCGTAACTTCGTCCTTTCGTCGATTACCGTTGGTGTACTGTGACTTTATTTGTCATTCGTGTATCGTCGATCTTCCGACTTTTATTAGCAACTTATGCGCAGCTCAAATACGAAGTTACAGACAGTAAACGAACAGATTACGAGATAGGAGGGCTTGTCTTGCAGTCTAATAAATCCTAAAGACCATATTGTTAAAGCATGAATATCAAAGCAGGTTTTAAGTTAAAATATTTTTAAAGAGCTCAGTGATGTATTTATAAAAACAGCATGCGCTTTAGTTTAATCTGTTGTGTTTGTACATCTTGACAGGGATCTTGAGTATCTCAAAGCCACTTGGCGACCTAATCTCCCAACAAAGTACGATATCTTCTTCGTTCTTCTATTCTTTCATTCGTTTGTATTTGATGGAATTTATCTGTTTGTATGTATGCCACACATTCATAATAGTCCAACATGTACTTAATTTTGCGGCTCAGTCTTTCCGCTCGTTCTTCGTACATATTCCTTTACTTTATTCAATCACGTTCCTCATTCATTTGTTCGTTTCTTTGTTCATTTATTTAGCATTTGTTTATTCCTCCACTCATCCACTTTACATTCTGCAATTGTTCATTCTTCCAGATTTCATTTTGCTTACTTTTTATGAAGAATTTTTCTGCGACATTCTTGTAACCAAACTTGTAAAACTGAAACGGTCAGACCTCAAAATATGTTGTAAACTCTCACCTTTGCTCCAGATTTATCACTTGAATTGCTGGGGAAAAAAGCTCCAATACTGTTATTATTTATGCTGCAATTTTCTAAGTTAATCGATTTTTGTCCTCAGTAACTCGAGCACGGAGTCAACCAAGCAGTATTTCGAACAGCGGTATAAGAATTACGGATCGTCGTCAAAGCACACAAGAAGTGCTAGTCATGGAGGTAAGGGTGTGCCGCACTGCTTGGTATTGGCACCCTTTTATTGAATTTACCAACTCCATGCTAGCTTGCACGTTTGAAGGCAGTAAAATATCGCCTCACCCCCATTTACGTCTTCTTTGGTTATTTTGCTGGGCTCGGGGAACATCACTGATTTAGGGTGTGCCCCACAGCTCATCTGTTGGGCCCCTTTTCAATAATCCTTCAAATAGACACGACTGATATATAAGATATATTAAGGGATAATGTTATGCTCATTTATAGGAACTAGTATGGACCTGAAAACTCGTGTACTAATGGAAGGCAACCTTGCCAATGAGGTTGGGCTGGTGGTACTAGATTTGGTCGAGTTGTTCTGCAACCATTTCAAGGTAAGAAAGTGGTCGGTTAACTTACTTTTCATGTATTTCAACGCAGTATCACCGGGAAAATTAATGTCTCTTCTCAAGCATGAGTAAGAAATAGTGCCCAAGGGGACTTGATGTGAAATGGGAAATATTCTTTATACCTTTTCTTTCAGTTCCACTTGGAACAAGACGAAGGAGATAACCTGCTCATGAAGAAGGTAGGACTCCATTATTTTGTTTTCCTATTTACTTATAATCAATAGCGCGTCCCTCTCCCAGTGGTTTCTAGTCATTTTAACCAATTTTCTCTGTTTATTTATAGGTCTTTGACACCCTTGTTTCTTTCCTCCAAATCTCGCAATCAGAGTTGATGATCAAACACGTGTTTGCAAGTCTCAGGTCGTTTATTAACAAGGTCAGTACCTTCCTTACAACGGATCTCAGCGAACTGCCGAACCGAGACAAAAAAAACACGTCGCGATTTCGTGTCATAACGTCTACTGTCGCGCCTAAAAACGTTAATGTTTGCCTCTACATTCCTTTGCGGTTTACAGTAGACGTTATGACACGAAATCGCGACGTGTTTTTTTGTCTCGGTTCGGCAGTTCGCTGAGATCCGTTGTATCTTCACGATCATCGACGTCTCTCTTGTGTGGATTTAGCCTGTATTGTCCTTAATACAGAGCACATTGAGCAACAATAGTCCTTCCATGCCTAACAAAAAATGTAGTATGTAGGGTAGGTCCCCAAGAACAAAATATGCAAGGTGCAATTATCTCACAATAATTCAGTATCTCACAATATCTCGTGCAATATCTCACCAAATTTCAATTTGTTTAGTTCCCGGTCTCTTTGTTCAGAGGAAGTGCGAATCACTGTGGTGACCTTTGTCGGGAGGTAAGCCAATATCACCTTATGAGTCGTAAAGAAACAGTCGTATTTTTATCAGTCAAAATCTGATTAAATAAACAATGTTATGTTGTCCGATTTTGCTTTATTAGATCTTAAGTTGCTGTAACTCGAAGCTAGAAAGTCTTCGAACCCAAGTAAGTTATAAAATGAAGTCGCCTCAGATTAGCCGCCAGTACGAATTCTTGTCTTTCTGCCGCATGTTAAGAACACGCGCAATAAGGCATTGTCCTGACATTGCGGTGAAAGAAAATGAAGTTCCCTGAAGGAGCATATGACAATTTTCTGTCTCCCGTTTGTCAATTTTGTTGATACCTTTCATTGATAAGTTCCACGTGGTATTTCAGTAGCTGTTCTGGGTACATGGGCGTGGTACCAACACGTGCGTTGAACCATAATCCACAGAAACCCTCACCCTCGTGTTTACGTATAACTGCAGGCATGTGCTTATCTGTATCTGATGATGAGAAGTAATTACGAGTTTACTGGTGGAATGAACTGTGACAGGATTCATTGGCAGGTGAGATGGCAGTTAACTTGGCCTCACGTCTGTCTGTCTGTCTGTCATTTTTGGAGATGGATAAATAATTTCCCAATCCCCGTCTTACTTGTTCTTTCAAGTGTCAAATTCTCCTCCTCTGGGGTAAAATGTACTTGTCAAACGCTCAACCCAAGGAGAGCAAGATCCTATTTTAATTTCCCCTGGCTTGCCCCCCCCCCCCCCACCACCACCACCACCACCCCCTGGGGCTAAACATTGATAGGTGCATTATATTCTATCGAACTAGCGATAACCTGTAGAAAGCATGAATTAGAGCAGATTTCGTTTGAGACTGCTGTCGCTCTTACTCTCAAAAGGCTTTCGTATTCGAGCATTGTAATTGGATGGTGTGAATTTTTCGCTTAGTAATTAGTCTAAAGTGGAAGGCATTTGACAGTCAAATTTAACTCTCAGTGATTTGTCACTGAATTAGATGGTAATCCTTGTTTTCTTATTGGTGCAAAGAGATACGAACTTCCCTATTGAAGCACTGTGATTGGACAGTGGCTGTTTTCTCGTTTTATGATTGGTCCATTAGGAAGTCATTTGACAGTCACGGTACTGGTCGTTTTAGCATCCGCAGATTGAATCTAATCTAGTGGCTGAATCATCTATACCGTATGCGTTATCCTGGCAAATATCCTTGACAGTATACTCGATAATTCTACTAGGAATATAGCTATCTTCTACAAGACAAACTAAATAACAGGGGTTCAGAGTTTTATGGATTTTAATAATACATGCAGACATCTCTTCTCTTATTCGTAGATAATATAAAACCATAAGACTAGAAGTCACTGAAGGTTATTCTTTGTTGGTTATTGAAGAGACCCTTGAAGACATGCTCTTAAATATCTAAGAAAGGGAGTTGTTGACCCTTATTTCCAGTTATATTCTTATCTGAATCCTCATGCATGAAGCGAAAACCTTCTTGAAAACGGAACAAAACCAGACTGCTCTTGCAGGTCATTAAGAGGAATATTCTCACGAAATATAATCAACAATTTACTCCTAAATATCAAAATTGCCTTTCTGATTTTATAAAACAAAAGGAAACGATGCTTTTCAAGAATAGAAAACGGGGGGAAATGACGAAATATTTTTGCATTGTTTTAACACCTAGGAATATTCTCACAACATATTGTCAGAGTTGAACTGCCGAGTTTCTTAACCGCGTTTACGATTCCCAAAAGAATAGAAACGTGAAATATATTATCTCGCAGCAAAAGAACCTTTTTGGAGGAAATAAGTGCCCAGAGTTTTCCAGACCTGTCAGTCAGTGTCGTACAGACAGGTGCGTTTATAATGTTATGCAGTTCACTTATTGTGGCTCTGGAATTGATCGGATAACCAAGGCACCAATATAATTGGTTCACTTTTTTCTGGTCATTGCTATCAGTGGTTTAACATCAATCTTATTTAATCTGGTTTTCGTATTATTCTGCGCGATAAATCGCAAGGAATATTATTTCTGTCCCACATTGTCTATCATCTGCAAGACTTTAACATCTTTTTCATCGTGATTTTCTGGCAAATTGAAGGCAGAATTTCACTCGATTTCTTGTTGTCAAATGTATTTTGTTTCTGGAACGAAGTACCACCACTGCTAATCGGCTGAAATGGGAAAGAAAAAGGTACAGGATATTTAAAAACGTAGTTATTCTAAAGGAAGATTTAATTTTAATTCAATATTTTTTGGATATTTTATTAGACTTAATTCAACCAGACAATGCAGTCTCACCTTTTTTCCATCTCTTAAAATCCAGTAATAATTATTATGTTTCGATAACATATAAGCAATAGAACCCAATAAAATACACACACAAATAGTTTATGATTTTAATTTATGAATTTTATTTGTGAAATTTTATTTAGTCTGTTATTAAACACTGCAAAATTTCCCCTTCGTGATTTCCTTTTAAAACTAAATCTAAACCGAGCGCTTTTCTAATGGAGGTCATGATAGTGAAATGATAAAACTCTTGGCTTGCGATTCGTTACCATGTCTTTTTTGTTTTGCGCAGGTTATCGTGGCCGTGTCCAGACTGATGCAGAGTGGCCTGAACCGACCAGCTGTAAATAATTCACTGATTGCTCTCAAGAACTATGCTAATGAAGACAAAGGGATGAAGGTAATGGTTTCTTTTTTTTACTCATTTATCCATTCCATTTCATCCATCCATCCATCCATCCATCCATCCATCCATCCATCCATCCGTCCATCCGTCCATCCGTCCATCCGTCCATCCGTCCATCCATCCCATCCGTCCATCCATCCCATCCGTCCATCCATCCCATCCGTCCATCCATCCATCCGTCCATCCATCCCATCCGTCCATCCATCCCATCCGTCCATCCATCCCATCCGTCCATCCATTAATTCATCCATCCCATACGTCCATCCCATCAATTCATCCATCCCATACGTCCATCCCATCAATCCATCCATCCTTTCATCCATCCATTCATCCATCCCATCCGTCCTTCTATCCCATCCGTTCATCATTTCACCCGTCTATCCAACCATCTATCCTCACACCACCAGTTTCATCCATCTGCCTCCTATCATTCTTTCATCCATCCATATCTCTCTACCCCTTTACTTACGTCCTTTCATCCTTCCCATTCCATTTAATCCATCCATCCCTTCCGCCCATTCCATGTTCCCATCTTATCCATTCAATAGTTTTTATCTATTCACCAATATACTCAACGCGGCATTAATCTTGATGTTAAGCTTCGTATTTAATGGTCTTCTTACATGTTACAATTGACAAAGGTATATTATCGTCAATTAATTGCATGAACTGTTATTTCAGAACACGTCTTTTCCATCAGAAGTTAAAGACCTCACCAAAAAGATCCACACAGTTCTACAAGCTACTGCACAGATGAAGGTTAGTTGGCATGGAAACCAAAAGATTTCACCCTATATATGCGTTCGGGTTTTTAGAGCTAAATAAATGATGTCAGATTGTAAAAACAAATTGATTTATAAATGTTCTCTTTTAATTGAATAAGAAAATTAGCTGAGAAACTTACCAGTTAAGAGCATATTTTCACTTAGAGCCGATTTCGCATGAGCGGGAAACGATACGGCAAATTGTTAGCCGTACTGTCGTACTTAACCGTACCTGTAACTACGCGTTGTGATTGGATGATTTACAAGAAAAAAATGGAAAGCCATTTCAGTGTTACGCACACCGTACCGTGTGCGTCCTGTAAGTCGGTACCGTATAGGTTTCCCGCTCATATTGAAACCGTTCTACCTGATTTTTGATATTGATGCGACTACAGAACAAGCACGTCATGCCATTCAAATGGCTTCCCATTGTATTGTTTGATTCCTCTCGTCCAATCGCAACAGTGGAACTAAATAGTTCATTTTTGGGTTTTTTCTTGTCGACATAGAGTTCCATACGTACAGTCTGAATCTAATCTTTCTATGTCTTTCTTTTTTTAAGATGCACATCAGAAATATCCCCCTGGTACTATTATACCCCATTATGAAAAATTTATTTCAAGCTGAAAATCCCCCGAATTGAGATATCAGAGATCTAGTATAAGGTTTACTGACAATTGGCAGAGTATACCTATCCTCGACAAAGCGGGATAGCCAAAAGATCCTCTAACAATAACAAAACGTCCTCTTATTTCTTAAAGTAATTTCGCACTACTTAACTAAGTTAATCGTGACCTTCTATAGGCTAATACGCAATAACAACGGTTTTATAGCCTTTTTCCTCTAACACCAGGAAGGCTGTTTTGGTCTTTGACGGGACTTTAATAATTAATTTTCATTTTTAATTCTACATGTGATTGGTCGCCTGCTTTAAACTCATCTTGTTCTAAGCTGCGTGTTAAATCTTAATAACTTAACTCCATTAGTGAACCTTCGTTGGATGAATACGAATGACTTTGATTACATGATGACCTAGCTTTAGACGGATTTTTCAAACATTTGCCCTTGGCTCGACCTTTTGACTTACTCTAATCAAGATATATCTGGTTGTATGGGAAGGATCCTGGTGGAAAGCCACCTGTTCAACAAGAAATTACGATGTTAACTTTATACTAAATTCGCCACTGGATATTTAGCGACTGCCTATTTCAGCAGGAATATATCTACACCTTTCTATCTTTCTCGCCTTGAAGTTGCGGAGCCTTTATTCTGGATAAACCTCACGCGTTCGTTTTGAATATGATTCGTAAGAAGAAGAGTATTTTTCACGGCCAACAGTTCACTCAAGATTCTTCTAATCCCATCCAACAGCTGTTTGTTCTTCCTCTGGTCGTTGTCGACACGACTCGAAATCGAAGCGTCGAAAAACCCGTACGTCAGAACCACCATCCTGTTAAATAAACAAACAAATGTTTGGCTGTTTTACGTATTTGTCAATTGTAACATGATATCAAAGGCCGGGCCTTCGTTTTTCTTTGAGGTGTCTTGAGGGCTTCGCTGATAGATCCCTACGTCTTTCATTTCGCAAACCAAAAACTTTTTTTCGCTTTTGGAGGCCTCGAAAATTTGCAGATAATATTTAAGTGTAGTTTATATAGAGTTCTTGCTTCACATTTTTAGTTATTGTTTGAGTAATAGTAATGAGTAACTGTTTCTATATTTGTTTTGTCGATTTATCGATTGTTTGATGTTTTGCTTGTTGTCATGGTTACAGGAGTACGATGACATACCGGAAGTACTGATGGATCTTCAGTTCAGTCTGGCCAAGTCCTACTCCAGCACACCTGAACTGAGAGAGGCCTGGCTCGAGAACATGGCAAACACGCACGAGAAACAAAAGAACTATTCCGAGGTGAGAGTTTTTTAGTTATGTTGTATTCGCCTCGTTAATAGGACAATAAAATGACTTTTGTCGGGCCCCGACACTACGCAGACGCAAGTAAACAATATTCCCGACAAAAGTCATTTTATTATCATTATTATCAATAAACAAGGCCAAACTCTAATTGACTAAAATCTATTGGATGATGAACCAAAAACCAATCAGCAGTAGGGCCGATAACGTCATTATTAGCCCGCTCGAGTCATTTGCGGCCCGCTGAGCGCGTGTTTCCAAGAGGGTATTTTACTGTTTGGCCGCGTATATTGGTAATAATTAATCATATCACCACCACTACCACCACCACTACCACCACCACCATCCTCACCCGACCATGATCACCACCATCATTAACATCTCCACCACCGTCATCATTGTCACCATCATTATCATCGCCACGATCACCAATATCATCTTCAACACTAACATGATCAATATCACAACACTCCGTTTATCATCACCACTATATCATGTATTACTTATCGTAGTTGTTTATATCATGCCATGTATATTGTTTCCAGACGGCCCACTGTTACATCCACGCAGCAGCCCTGGTAGCAGAGTACCTCAAGCGACAAGGTAACTATCGTAAAGACAATAGACCACTTGCACTAACAGTTTGTGGGGAAAACGAGCTGGATGGCACGAGCTTGCCATCCAACACATTTTCCCATACAAATCCTTATAAAATTCTACATTTTATATTTTATGCCATTTCTCCTGTGTCAAACATTTTGAGCTGAAACTTCACCTTCTTACTAATATCAAGATGCTCTTTCCATTTCTGGAGTTTATTTTGATACCGGAGCTTGATTTAAGGGAGTTGTGGTCACGTGACCTGTTAGTGCAAGTGGTCTATTAATGTCATAAAAGTGTATAAATTATACGCTAACCAATAGATAGAATAAAGAATCGGGGTAAAATCTGCAGCGTGAGCTTCAAATTATAGGTGGAATATCTCCAGTAATTTAATAAATATATAGTCTGATAATCTCCCTATACCAACGTTGGACTAAGGGTTTCTAGCGTTCACTCAAGCAGTAGTGATCACTGATTGTTCTTACAGGGGTTTATCAAGAAGGGTGTGCTGCGTTCTACAAGATTTCCCCAAATGTTGTTCCAGACGAGAGCATGATGAAAACTGATGAGAGCATGGCCATGGAACAGCGATTCACTTTGGTATGTAGAACAGGTTTTGTGGCGGGATTCAGGTTGAGCAAAACTGTCTTTGATATGCCTTATTTGGTTGTGCATTGACGCGGACAGCACGAGTAGCCATGGTAACAAGAACGGTTTCTCTCGTCCTCCGAGGAGTCCTTGCCCTCGTACATGAAATGGAGTAGTTTTCCGTATGACTGTGAAGAATTAACGGCCGTGCAGCACCCTTACGCTACGAAATGCTCATTCATTGAAATGCTTTGACACGGTACCATCACGGTCATAGCACGTTGGTACCGTGCGTTTTGCACAATCATACGAAAACCCTCTGTTGGCGTCGTGATCTCCTGCTAACTCAGACTCCTTTGTGTGCTTCAGTGCAACTGAAACTACCTATGTTCGTATCGTGTAACGAAAGTTTTTTTAGGATATCTGACCTAGTGATATGTCTCTTTACCATAGAAACACCTGGTCGAGTTACTAGAGAAAAGCGCGATGTTCCTTGAGCGAGCAGAACGGTATGAGGTGATGGGTGAAGTCTACAAGCTAGCAATACCCATCTACGAACAAGAGAGGGATTTCGGGGTAAGAAATGAATAATTGTAGGCAGTTGATTGGCATGTAGTTTGTTACAGTGAGCATGCTGGTATATAAGCTAATGGCTGTATGTTACATGGTAGTTCCTTGCCGTTGCTTCTGCTTTTGTTGCATATGCTCTTCTTATTGTTATAGTTGTTGTTGTTGCTCGGTTGTTGTTGTTGTGTTACTGCTCCAAGTGGTTGCTGCTGCACTGATTTGCTGATGTCTGGTTGTCGTGTTGCTACTGTTGTTGTTGTTACTGTTCCAGTGGTTGCTGTTGCTGCTGTTAATTTTATGAGGTGGTTACTATCATCGCATGAAATATCGTTCACAAACCGTTCCATCTTTTCCCAGGGTCTAGCGAGTGCTTATGATAACCTGTCCAAGGCCTATCGCAAGGTGGTAGATGTGATGGCAAGTGGAAAGAGGTTGCTTGGCAAATACTTCAGAGTCGCTTTCTTCGGCAAGGTAAATTTGATTAACAAACCTTTTTCATGTTTAAAAAGTAACACTCTTTTGCGCTCAGTCGAATTACTTAAAGTGAAATGACTTGGTATCAGGCATGAAATTCAAAACGGAAGCGCAGTTCCCCCGTCCTACGAAATATGCCTCGAGAATACGTGCAAACTGAGGTTCTTACTTCTAGGTATTTGGCGATGATGATGGCAAGGAGTACATCTACAAAGAACCCAAGATTACCTCTCTTCCTGAAATATCACATCGTCTGCAAGGAATGTACTCGGCCAAATATGGAGAGAAGAAAATCAAATTGATTCATGATTCAGGCAAGGTAAGGGTATTGAACAACACCCATTTGTGTATGCGTGTATTTCATCGAGTTTTCTAGGAATAGACCTAATTCGCTTGGGCGTAATGTTTTCCCAATTCAGACCTCTTGGGAATACGATTCTTTGTTTGAGGT
>WUAP02124182.1:0-15427 GCA_015163945.2 Stichodactyla helianthus | reverse complement strand
CAGAATATTATTTGTACGCAGTTATTTGCAGTTTCCTCAGCCAATCAAAACACCGGAAAAAAATATGTGAATGATAAGAAGTATTAATTTCAGGATTCTTATATTCCACATTAAACTATGGTTCAATGCACTTCACTCTCATAATCAATAGAGGACTTTACAAACTGCTTATTAAAGGAGTGACAGGGAATAGAATGAAATCTGTTGGAGAAAAAACTGGCCTAAAAGAGGCTTTTTTAAAGTAAAAGTTGTGGCATTTGAATGAATAGTGTTAGCAAAGGGTGCAATAGTACATGACGCCTCAAGGAGGCTCGAAATGGTTTTTGTGTGCACACTCTTAATGACGTATACAACGTATAAATTAAAATCAAAATCAAAATTTTGTCCTCAAAAATCTTGTATTTAAACTTAAATAACTTAGACGGTAAAATTTCTTTAAACTTTGTATGTGGTTTTTATTTTAGGGATCGTAAGTGCTAAGAAAAAATCTAAAAATTCTGTAAGAGGGAACATCCTAAAATAAACTTCATTGTTTTCTAAGAATTTCCTCTTACAAAATTTTTTCTTTTTCTTTCAAATCAAATTGGATAATGAAGTTAAAATAAGCCCATTTTAAATGATTTTTACCATGTCGTTTTCTTAAGTTATGTTTTTTTGAATGAAAAACTTTGTGCACATTTGAAGTGTTCTATCATTGTCATAGCAGTGTTTCACGTCATATTTTCAATTTCATTCTAATCTTTACTTTATGGTCTTTGGTCTTTTGGGTCTACTTTCTGTCATACATTAACCAGATAAAATTTTTCTAGGCCATTTTTTTTAGTGATGCCATTTCAAAAACCATTTCAAGCCTCCTTAAGAACTGCATGTATGTGAATTTTTTCATAGTAAAATGACAAATAATAAATTTGTTTTACAGGCTTCTGCCCACAATAAAAACTTAGATGTTGGAGCTAATTTATTCATTGGTAATCTTGATCCAGAAGTTGATGAGAAACTTCTTTATGACACATTTAGTGCTTTTGGAGTAATCCTCCAAACACCTAAGGTAAAGTACCTCATTCTTCTTCCTTATCTTTGAAAAGTTCACCTCAAGGGGATCACCACCTTATTACTGTCGGGTGGTTTGTGCATCTCAATGACCAATGAAGCTATGTCAGCTGGAGTTTTATACTCCTGGTAGGTACACCTATGCTGAACAGGTCAAAGGGTAGGGACCAGACTAAGTGTGATCCTCTGGTCTTCCATGTTGGGGGTTGAGTTAAAGGCTGATAATCCTCTCCTGTAAAACTAGAAGCAGCTTTTTGGAGACCTACTTCATGAGGCACAAAGTACATATTTGAAAAGTGATGACTTAGTGACTCTCATATTTTCTTATTCCAGATAATGAGGGATCCTGATACTGGAAACTCCAAGGGGTTTGCTTTCATCAATTTTGCAAGCTTTGAAGCTGCAGATGCTGCAATAGAGGCCATGAATGGACAATATTTATGTAACAGACCTATCACTGTATCATTTGCATTTAAAAAAGACTCCAAAGGAGAAAGACACGGCTCTGCTGCAGGTATTGTTTTGATATTTTATATTATTTATTAAAAGTTGAACTTCAATAGGCCTTTAGCAGCTAATAATCATCTGACTGTAAACTGGAGAGCCAGAAACATCAGATTTCATTTTTTCAGAATTCTAATGCCTTGGATAAAGCTGTTATACAATTATTATAACATGCTTTTGATTTCAACATACTAAGGATTTTAAAGTTGGTTTGCCATCTATTGGTACCTTGCCTTAGAAATAATGAGCTCAATTTATTTGCTGCAGAGCATTTAGGTTGTGAGATATTTCTGGGTCCAATAGGCCCCTTGCAGCAAGTCAGAATGCAGCTGAATTTGGAGGGCAAGACAATAGGTTTCGTGTTCTCTGAGTTGAGATTCTTTTGTCTTGCCCTCCAAATTCAAAGGGGCCTATTCCTCACAAACCTGCTCAAATACAGGAAAAAACAAAACGTTCATCTACAATTCCTTCTCTGCCTGCAACAAACAAAATGCTGTATAACAATTCCTGCCATGAAGATAGATCTACACAAAACTGACTCATCATTTTGGACCTAGAAGTTACTTTTTCATCACACATCACATGTCTCTATGGGAGTGATTTACCGTCACACAACTGTCAGCTGCAAAGGGCCTGTGTAGTAGATAAAGAACATTAATTTTGAATGAGTGTAAAACCATACAATGTACAGCAAACTTGAAACCATATGGTAGATGTACATGTCTGTTAACTTACTGTTGTTATAATTTATTATAACAGTCACTATATAACAATGTATCTGTTTAACACTTGGCTATGCCTCATGTGATTCTTACGCTTCTTTCCTGCTTAAGCAACCTCCTCCGTGCATCCATTTTATGATGGATGCACGCTAAGCATGAACCATTTCTTTATTGCATTGTGAGTGGGTGATTCATACTACCATATATGCAGGTCTATAAGTCGACACAGTGTATAAGTCGACCCCAAAAATATAGGTTCAAATTTCTGATTTTATCATTTACCCTTTGTATAAGTTGACTCTACACTTTTGCTATTAATTTTTTTAAGTATTGCAGGAAATCCAGTTAGTACATACAGAAGAAAAGGCAAAAAACATGTCGAGTTTCACTTGTGTTTGCGTACTAGCAGCCATTTTGATTTGCTTAGTAACCATGACTAATGCTAATGCTAATGCTCTTATAGTACTGGTAACCAATCACGTGATAACCAACAAAAACATGGCATCAGAACAAAATGTGGTGTCTGACAGTTTTACTTAAATTTAACACTTTTTCTTGGAGCTTAGGTTGTTTAACTGTTGTTTTTAGGCTAAAGACATGAAGGTAGCACATGATAGCTCGTTTTGTTGCATTACGGTTCTCTTACCGAAAGTTTATTTTTATAGCCCCATGTACAAGTCGAGGTCGATTTTTTAGGGTCGATTTTAGGTGCTGGAAGTTCAACTTATACACCGGCATATACAGTACTTGTAACACAATGAGAAGCCATTTCAGTGTTAGACATTCTGTACCATGTACATGTACATAGGAAAACAACACTAAACCAATCAAACCTTCTTTTCTCAGAGCGTCTACTTGCAGCTCAAAATCCACTTACTCAAGCTGATCGCCCGCATCAACTCTTTGCTGATGCACCTCCAACTCCTGCATCAAGTGCCCCGCCCATGATGGTGGCACCCATGCCTCCTATGGGCATGCCTGGTCCTCCACCCATGGGAATGCCGCCAGTCCCTCCTTCAATGCCACCTCCTGGTGAGTATATGTATCAAATTTATACAATGACTTAATATATCATTTTTGGGAAAAAGGAAAAGGTTGGGCCACGCTTTAGATGAAAACTTGAAATATAAAGAGTTTTATTGATTTGCTGGATTTGTTGACACATGATTTCCTTTGAAAATCTCCTACCTTTTTATTATAACTCTGATTAAAAAATAGCTACTTTATTTTTAATTTAATGGATTCTAATAGTTTAGAATTAAAAAGCCCTATCCTGTTACCTTTTCTTATTTTGTATTCCATACCTCACCAAATAATGTCAATGTTCTCTTTTTAGGCATGCCACCCCCTGGAATGATGCCCCCACCAGGCTTTCCACAATTTGGCATGCCACCAGGCATGATGCCTCCCCCTGGAATGCCACCATTCAACCCAGGAATGCCCGATCAACCACCACCACCTCCATCTGGGATGCCACCCATGAATATGCACATGATGGGGCAGGTAGGTGCATTCTCCTTTGTAACTTTAAAATCTCTTTAGATTTTCTTCTGACACAGTGCCTCAACAAATCAGACACATGATGCAACATGGCCTTCGATGTTGCTTGCACCCATGCAACTATTGCACATGATATTGCTGGCAATGCCGCAGATATAAGTTCTACTTTTACAGGTGGACACATGATTTCCTCATTGCAGGCGACATCACAGGGAATGTTGCATCATGTGTTCAAGCCTTAAAAACAGCTATATCTTTGCTCTGTGCAGTTTTAAAATCACACTAGTGACTAGAGCATGAAGGAAATATAGAAAGAACACAAGCCAAGCCATAGGTCATTGTTTTGCCTGACTTTTGAATGCACCTGGCATTTTCTAAAAGCTGCTATACAATGTAACTGAACCGAGCACAAATAAAGCTGCTTTTATTTATTAAAAAAATAAAGTTAAGTTTCCTACATTTTATCTCTACTGGAAAAGTTAGCATAATCACATGAACTGCGCTATAACTATGATGGAGCACAGTTTTCTAAAAATCAGTGCTTGTAAGAAAGGGTTCTATCTTCGTGTAGAGGACAAATATTATGTAATTCAATAGCTACAACAAAAGACTGATAAAGAATACAATAGTTTTCTATTGATTTGAATTACGTAGACTGTGTCTTCTATTACATCCTCTACAATCATGAAGATATACCTAAAAATAATAGTATCAGTTGTTACATTTGAAATATGTTTGGATATTTTTCAGCCACCACCACCCCCCCCAGATATGAATCATCCCCATGGTATGCCGTTCATACCTATGCCTCCGCCACCAATGGGACAAAGTGAGTATATTATCTCGGTTGTTTTACCATGCAAATGCACGCAACATTGTTGGGCCCAACATGTTGGGAGTATTTGAACACCATGTTGCGTGTTGTTGGGACTTGCTGGATGTTGTTGGGCAAAGTTTGAAACATGTCAAACTTCAGAGCCAACAAGTCCCAACATTTCTTTTGTTTCGTGGTCATTTAAGTGCAGCCCAACAATGTTGCATGCATTGTTGGACTCAAACATGTAAAGCATCATATCCATGGAAATTTCACACAAACAATCATATTACCCAACATTGTTAGGACATGTTGGGTCCATTTGAACACAAACACCAACAATGTTGGATGTTGTTGGGCTCATTTGCACAGGCCTTAAATGTATTCAATTAGTGATCCGATAGGAGAGAGATTTGAAGGTCATGCCCTGTACTCCTGTACTATTTTTATGTTTCTTGAAAGTTTTTGATGTGAAATGATAGCTTTGTTTGGAGCAGAAGTTAGGATAAAAGGAAAGCATGGGTGTTGTACACTGTTAATATGCTGCCTCTCACCGCTGGGGTTGCAGGTTCAATCCCTGGATCTGCTATCTTATGTGAGTAGAGTTATTTGTTGGTTCTCCCCAGGGATTTGAGGGCTATACTCCACATTCTCTGTTTTTTCTCCCTTTGCAAAAATCAACTTCTAAATTCCTATTCAATCTTTAGGCATTTATCTTAGATTGGAACCTAGCTCTGTAGTGAATGATCCATGCTATTTCACAACAACGAAAAGCTTTGTAAAATTGCAGTCCTGTTTATTGGCACTTGTAATGTGGAAACAACTGTTATTGTTGGATTGTGACACTAGTTTCAGACAAGACTGCAGTTTAGATGGCCATCAAATCTAAATAGTCTTCTGTAATTTGGTAAACATGTAAAACTATTAACCATTAAATATAATTGATGCCCAAATGAAGCTACAAATTCCATTGTTGTGGAGTGGTTTTAGGTTTGCACTTCAACAATATTGGCTATAACTTTCATTATTTATTTATTAATAATATTGTTCTCTTGTTTTCAGATATGCCACAACCACCACCGCCACCTCAACAGGCATAGTCTGTTCTTAAAGATAATTTTTTATATGTATTCATAGCATTTATATGCATCACTCATTTGGTAGTGAACCAACCCTCTATAATGCAATGAAGATGGCAACCTTCTGCATTATAAAAAGAAACTTTACCTAGACTATCCTGACTAGGTGGGGTAAAAGAGCTGGACAGACGTACATGTAGATCATAAGAAATACGATGTACTGTAATGAGAGTAGCCTGTACATAAAATCTCATCTTGAGACAAAGGAATCTTCAAGGAAAATGAAATATGCTTCATTAATAGTTGCTGAACATAACAACACTACAGACTTCAGTTGCTTTTTAAACTATGGTGTAAATATTTTAAACTTATTTACAGCATGAAACAAGAAATTATTCAGTGGAAATGAATACAACACATTTTGTTGATCTTTCCATTTGGTAGTGACCCAATTTAAGGAAAGTTTTATCTAGTAAATGCTTTAGCTGCATCTACATGAGCAAGTTTTCCTTGATAATTTTCATTGCTTGTGTAGACAACCAGCAAGTTTTCTTTAATAATTCTCTATTGACAAGGCTTTCTTGCTCGTGTAGACGATGAACAAGTTTTCCTTGACAAGTTTCAATCAGTGAAGTAACAGGCTGTAAACTAATCTTATTAATATTCCTTGCCACATTTTCCTTGTTGTCATCTACGCAATCAAATTTCAGCCTTGACAATTTTTCCTTGTCAAGAAATAGCTAGCATGCCGGCTTTTCCTTGGTAAGGAAATTGTTCATTTAGCACGAAGGTTTTTCCCTTGTCAAGGAATAGCTACAATGTAGCATGCCGGCTTTTCCTTGTTCATTGTTACTCCATCTACACGAACAATTGTCAAGGAAAAAGCTAATCCCTACCCTGGGGGAGGGGGGTTTTTACCTCAAATTCCCAAGGGGGTAGGGGGTGGAGAGTATCATTTCTTATATTACTAATACAGGGAAACAATATTTCTTTTTAAAGAAAGATTAATCATTTTCAGGCAAGTCCCATGGGCAAGTCCCAAGGGAAACGCAAGCCCTATATGAAGGAAGCTTCTTACAACCACAAATTTGTAGCCTGCGTAGTGGCTCTAAGGGGAGGGAGAGAGGAAGGGAAATGGGGAGAGAAGAGGGGAATTTAGAATAGAGGGGCTACAAATAAGTCTTAAAGAAACGAGAGCTAGTTCCAGCCCGATAAGTAGAGTCACCCCCTTCTGTGTAATGAAATTTGAAAATGCTTTTGATGTGCTATTCTTGTAGTTGATAAGAAATACTGAACCATTCCTACGTACATTTCTGCGAAAAATCTAACTTTTGAATTGGGCTTTTGTCCACGCTTTCCATCCATAGATCGAGGTGTGATTTTTGCAGGGGGAGGAGAGGGTGTGGGAGGTAGAGTTCCCAAGAATGATATTATTCAGTAATACGACCTCTGTTGCTAATACAGTGTTATTCTATCACTAGCCTAAATTCTCATTCGCCCTTATTCATAATTACTTTCAAATTTTTCCTTGCCCATCTATATTAAAAAATAATTTAGACACTATCCAAATTAATGATTAGTTTGGACAGTTTGATTAAGCCTAGTTCTCACTAGCGACGCAAGCATAAGCACAAGCAACATACGCAGACTCAGTACTGCATTTATCACCGAGGTGTGAGAAAAGACAAACACCGCTAATGAGCAGTACCCTACTGAGTCTGCGTATGTTGCTTACGCTTATGCTTGCGTTGCTAGTGAGAACCAGGCTTAATTGACTTGTACCAGCCGTTTCGGTTGTTTCTATTGATATTAGTCCGATCAGAGTAGGCCGATAATATAATTAACGATAATAAATTAAGGATTTACAATCCTGTGCAATTTGGAAATAATTTAATCCCTACAGCCTCGTCCAATTTTGACAGTCCTCGGACTTTTTTTCATCCATTTTTTTTTCTTCCCCACATTGGACAGTAGGTAGTCCTATTAAATATACAAACCTCTCAATTATATTCTTAATTTCTGTTCCATTATTTTATTTAAAACGATTCATCATATCAACGACACGTGTATTCTTAGGGTAACATTTCGTTTACTCTGGTTCTGAAGGGTTTTTTTCTTTCATCATTGTCGTCACGAAAACCTCTGGAACCAGGGTACATTTCAGTCGACAGGAAAGACTTCCATTGTCACAAATCAACTGAAGCTCTTTTAATTGTTTATTTAGTTTAAGTGGTATTTGAATAAGCACATGGTTCGTGCTTATACTTGTATTTTCGCTTCAGCGATCCGCTAAGGAAGTTGAAAGAGAACAAGCCTTTCTGAAAGTAACTCTAAAGAATGACTGTGTGTCTCGTTTTGTTCTTTCATGAATAAATCCACTTACTTTAACTTTCTCAGCTAAATTTATCTTGACATTTATTAAATGTTATTTCAAATTTCTTTTTTGCACTGAAAAAAAATATTTTTTAGCGATCAGTTTAGCCATGCGCGGAGAGAAGGGTTTTATGAATTTTACATATTCAAAATGTATTAAGCATTCAAGAGTGAACTGTCAAAAAGATCGTGAAGGATGGCACGAACGGAAAGACTTTTGGAACTTGTGTTTCGATTTTAAAATCGATCCGTCTTTTCCGCAAAGCCTTGAATTTGAAATTTGGGTGCGAACAACTAGAGCAGTTTTGGTAGAACGGTGAAAAGCTCAGCCTATCTGCTGAACTGAAGTCTTCAGTTCAGCAGATAACACAGACCTCGGTCTTGATAATTTACGATGGCATGCTCAATATCCTCCAATAATTGCTTATTATTTAGGTTATACTATACTAAATGTGTGTTATAACTTTTAATATGTCAAGTTTAACTATGTATTAAATCCCCGAGGTTTATTTACTGTCCTTTGTGTGTAGGATAATTGCTCCTTGAGAACTCACGTTTTTCCGCATGTTTTTGCTTGATTGACGTCTCTTGGGGTATAAATGATGTTCAAAGAAGCTCGCTTTAAAAGAGCTGACTCGAACGAACTCGTATACCGTACCCATCCAAGAGGAGATGAAGTTCTTTTGTTTTTCTGCGTTTTTGGTCGTCTTGGTCGTTGGCTTTGTATTGGCAAGTGAAGACTCCATTTCTGAAGTTACTGAGAAACGAGGTAAGTGGTGTGAAACCAGTTTCTTTATTTCTTATTAGAAAAATAATTTGTTTTTGAGCGGAATTTGAAACCTATAGCACTGCGACTTGCAGTGACATAGCTTCCAAGGATTGAAAGCCATTTGAGTGTCGTTCTAAAGTTTTTATAATATATATATTTTTACCTGAAAAATCTGTCACCGACACTACAATGGCTTCTCGATCTGACGGTGTTTAAAAAAGCCACGGACCTAGACCGTGGCGACTTAAGCTGATACAGCCTGATTATACTTCTTGCAAATTTGTAGCTTTGTGAAAGCGGCTTTTCGGTCGCGGGGCTGCGAGAGGATTTTTTAGTGTTTCTTTACCCTGCGCTAAGCCGGTTCCAAGTGTGGCTAGAAACCAAATGTAGAGTACTCGCTGGTTTTTATTGGACTTGAGTGTGTAGTTTAATATACTGAAGTCACTCTTACTCTGAGTGTGTCGGAAGAGGTCAAACTGGTTCTTACTGGATTATACGTTGACATATTAAATTAACATATTTGAGCTTATCGACCCAAAAAGAAAACTTTAAAATACTATAAGAAAAACTGTTGAGATTTCCTCGATACAGAGAGAAATGCGTACTTTCCCAGAAACATTTTGACATAAAACTTAGGTATAGTTCAGAAATAGTTGAGTAGTTCTCCAAAGTTAAAATTTGTTTTAGAGTGGTTTTCATTAACCCGTGAAATACACTTTAGCGTATTACGCTTTATTACACTTCGGTTCTTTTGTTTTTCATTGTGTCTATCTGATTATCACACTCTAATTAGTTCACTTTGTTTCACGGGTTAATGAAAACCACTACTTAATAAGTGTAAACAACTACGTGGCGGTAAAAAAAAGTTCTCTACTGCGCAACTCTGAAAAAAACAGTTTTGCGGTGGGAAAGTACAGCAGTTGTGGAAAAGTGTGAAAAATCATATCCTAGGTCGTAATTAAAGAGCGTTCGGTTCCCTTTCTGCTTAATGCTGAAGAAGCCTAATGTGTTAATTGGACTTGAAACTGAAAATACGTAAAGATTTTCCTAAAAATTTTCAACATTTAATTTAAGCTTTATAACTATAGCTCAAGATTTGTTGATTTATCATGCAGATGTTTCCAACACCAAGAGAAGCGTTTTACAGTTTTATACGATGATTCGTAGTCAGACTGGTCGAGACCCCATGGATTACATTGGTTACGGATGTTGGTGCGGTTATGGTGGCAAGGGAAGACCGCGTGATGGTGTTGATAGGTAATGTTTGGTCCAACAGACATGATAATGTATCCACGTGAATGGGATCCCTTTTGTAGTGCTCTAGCCGGACTTTTATTTGGCTTGAAACAACTCAATCTATGTGTCCCAATGCACCAGTCAATGTAAACCCCCACCACCCCACAACAACTACCACCACCACCAAAAAAATGGCAATACCCGGGGACTTGGAATTTGACGTCTGCGAAAATAAGAAAATGCGCACGAGTACCTTGCTCCTTTTATATTAGATCTTGTAGTTTAGCCTTGATAGTTGTCTCTGATAATGCCGTTAAACGGTGGATGCTTAAATACGTTTTAAAACAGTCTTAAGTTGGCTGACTACTTCAGCAAAAAGTAATTAGGAAGCTTTCTTTGAAAGCTATATTATACAGAATTTAACGCTGATTCAAAATAAATGAAAAGTGGAGTGTCCCGAGCTCGTTTTCGAGATATTGGATTTTGAATATTACCATTTTGACAAGTTTTGGAAAGAATGAAATGGCGCGCGAAAACCAACCTTCGCACAAAATAATTTACAACTCAAAAGTATAAAAGCTTTGGAAACAATTTTTTTTCTTTAACCTTATTTTGGAGAACCGCATAAAATTGTTTACTAAGAACAACAGTTTGAGAAAAAGCTCAAAATTCAGCATTATGTTCGCGTAATGAGCCAAAAAACGTTCTCAAAAGATAACAACAAAAACAAACAGAAAGCTTTTTTTTATATTTTAATTAAAGTAATTACGTTTTTCGCAAGCTTTGTCAAAAGATCGGGTTTTTTTTTTACCTGTTCTTTCAGAAAATTGAAAGAAAAATATACAGTCCCGTGCAAAATTTTAGAGTTTTCCCTGTTGAAGTTCAAAACGTGTATGGTTCCCTATTAAAATTTTGAAGCAGTTAATTGTAGCAGTTTATTTATTTAACTTCATTATTTAATTGTGTTTAGGTGCTGTCAAATACATGACTGGTGCTACAATCGCATCATTCGTCGGGGATACTGTGGACGCTATGAAGTCTATCGCAAGAATTAT
The DNA here is from genome assembly GCA_015163945.2 of Stichodactyla helianthus. NCBI lineage: Eukaryota > Metazoa > Cnidaria > Anthozoa > Actiniaria > Stichodactylidae > Stichodactyla > Stichodactyla helianthus. The sequence continues at coordinate 4,325 of WUAP02124182.1, read as the reverse complement.
TACTATTGGGGGCTAAAGTGCTATACAGGTAATGAACCCATGGTAATCAAAGGTAGCCCAAGCTATGTATCCTTGACCACGCGTTGTTATTGGATGATTAATGCAAAAACAAAGGGAAGCCATTTTAGTGTTACTGTATACGGCATCGTGTGCGTGCTGTAAGTCAGTACCGTACATTTTCCACTACGCTGTATTAAGTATCTGTAAACAATCTTACAATACATAGCAAGTTTGTTCCATCAAACATTTTTTAAAGATTTTTTATTTTTACCGAGCTTTTGACCGACGCGGTCATCCTTAGGGTAACAATACAACTACAAGAATCAAATAATACGTGAGCAAAACAGTGAGCGCGTTTATGCATTACAAGCGCGCAAGCAATCAATCTCCTTACAAACTTATAGAGCTTTTAAGGTGGCTGCCTATTATTGGAAAAATCCATGACAAAGTTTTTGAATCACAATATTTGGAACTGAAATTTAATGCTGAGTTCAAATCTGAAAAGAAAAAAGGGGTGTCCCAAAGTGGTATCCGCGATTTAACGCATGCATACCTACAAAATTTTGAAGGAAAATAAGCGAAAACCACCATCCCAATAAAAAGATTCATAGTGCGAACGTTAACTTTTCACAGGAAAGCTAATTAATACAATGATTTACAAGTATAAATAAAAATAATGAAAAAATGATTATAAATTCAGTTGAAAATCTACTTACACTCGTAAATTCTTGTCTAAAACGAGTGCCAAAAATGTGCTCATAACGTCTTTTCTCTGAGTAAAACCATGACATTTTTCTCAAACTTTGTCAAAAAAATCAAAAAAATCGAGAAGAAAAAAATCAAGAAAAATACATAGAATTCCGTGCAAAATTTGAAGGTTTAGCCCTGTTGAAGTTCAATAGTATGGTTCCCTATTAAAATTTTGAAGGAAATTCAGCGGTTTTGAGTCAAATTTTGTGCGCGCGCAGAAATCAAACGTTCAATAGTAGGCAGTCACGTCTTGTAAGTATAAGTACACCATCTGTGCCTTTGCTTACCACATCACTTACATATAGCTCAGTTGGTTAGAGCGCCTGATCGACCAGTATTCAGAAGGTGACCGGTTAGAGCCCCGTCGAGAAATCAGACTTTTATCTCAGTTTTTAGGCTCGAAGAAACAATTGACACTCATAACCCAATTTTGTCTGATACTCTAACAGGTTGGGGGTCGAGTCGTTGTGGACGGTCGTTATGCTATTGTGACGTGAGCGCTGTCAAGTGCTTCAAGCGAAATAGCTTCAACAGACGCTACAAAAACTGGAATAAAAATTCCTGCTGAACACATCGTAATGGCCCACTTAGATTAGTACAGTAAACGAGAAGAAATAAACCGAGTTATGCTGGTAGCAGACACTCTTTATCCAATCCATATCGTAGCCTTATCATTAAAGTAAAACCATTAAAATTGTTCATTGTTACACTTTTATTAATGTTTATTAAAGACAACCCGAAAAAACATATCACCCACGCATGACTCAATCTGCGCGATTAATCTCTAGTTATGATTTTTTTAAAGTATCGATGATCAAACCTTTATTAAGTGGTTCTTCAGGCAGCCATATTAGTTGTATGTCTAGAATATCTGAAATGCATTTGTTGTTCTGGTTTAGTGTGGCGTTCTGTTGTGGCCCAAGAGGATGAGAAAAAGGAGGGGGACTGGAAAGACCCTTCTCCTCGCTCCCCGCTTCCCCCTTTTCTCCTCTCAGAGAGGCTAAACTAATCCACGCTTAAGTACCTATATCAGGACCTACGACGTGTAGAGAGGCCTCTCGCTCATTCCTCGGTGCTGACTAGGGGGAACGCAGGCTCTGGGTATCTGAACATGCATCCTAGCTATGCGATGAGACAGTGAGCTCGCTGCGCTTTTAAACAACTTTGACGTCATCTATCATCGACATGGATGCGAATCACTGAAATTTGTTGAACTTTAACCTTCCTAAAACACGTATTTTTTCTTCTTGATTTTAAATTTTCTATATTACGCGAATTGTCGCTTGGAATTTAGTTTTTTAGTGTAAGAGCTACTAAATGAATCTAATGATAATGACAATTTTAAGGTGACTGGCTAATATTGGATTTTATATTTAACTTTTTTTAAAATAGCATCGTTTTTAATGGAAATTTAATGCTGATTTCAAATATGAACAGAAAAATAGGGTGTCCCGAACTACTTTTTGAGATAATCAAGCTTGAATGGATGGATGTTTATAAGTTTTGGAAGCGAAAATCTCGTTAGCCGAAGTGAGTAGGAAAAAAATTAAAGCTCAAAGGATAACAGATGTACGAAGATAACATTTGGACAGATGTTAACTGGTATATCATTCTACAACATAACATGAATTACCATGGTAATTCGGTGGAAATTATGCGCGCGCATGCTTGTGGGCTCAGAAACTCGATTCAATAGTAGCCAGCCACCTTAATTCGTTGTTTTGTAGAGAGCTTTTACGTACTGTGACGTCACTCCTATTGGAAAAACGACTTCCGGGTCCAAAATGACAAGCAGGTCTGTGAAGATCCAAATTTCTTCGTTTTTTTCTTCATAGCAGGAATAGTTGTTGCAGGTGAAGGATCGACTGTGGATAACATTTTTGGTTTTGTTTTGGGTTTTTGTTGTGTTGTGTTGTGTTATGTTGTTTTGGGGGTTTGGGTTTGGTTTTGGTTTGGTTGTTTTGTTTTGTTTTGTTTTGTTGTGTTTGTTGTTTGGGGGGTTTAGTTTGGTTTTGTTTTTGTTTTGTTTTGTTTTGTTTTTGGGTTTTTGGTGTGGTTTGGTTTTGTTTTGTTTTTGGGGGATTTTATTATTAGTTGGACCCAGAAATACGTCAAAACTTAAAAGTGTGACATTACTCGTATGAATCAAAGGTCTCAATGAGACGACTCACGGATACAGCACACAAGCCAAAAAGCAAACCTTTTAAGCCTAGACTACGAACAAAACACATCAGCAGTTCTTTTTATTTTCAAGCAAATGATACATGAACACAAGCAAACAGTGATAAAAACAATTTTGAACAAGCAACCCAATTAAGATTGTGTAAACGGCAAAACGACAGGAGAACGAATTAACCGTAGTTTGTCCGGATGTGACGCAGGCTATCGCTAGCTAGCACAAAGCAGGCTGGAGGATTTTAAACAATACCTATTGTTACACAGAATTTAATGCAAATGAGAAAGTCCCAGCTATAACTCACAGCAAAGCCGTGAGGCAAAAATGACTTCGGGGTCCAAAATGAAAAAGCAGTTCTGTGAAGGTTTTTCATAACTTTTTTCTCCATGACAGGAATTGTTGTACAAAGCTCTTATGATTTCAGGTGGAGGATAAATCGGATTGCATATAGCGTTTTTCGCCTTCATTTTAGTGGATTTTCTATGGAAATAGACCCAGAAATACTACGTCACAGCTCCGTAGTTTGAATGGGCATATTCTAATTTTACGTTGCCAAAGAAGTGTAAACCAGGTTACCTGAAAGCACTGTCATGTTTCAAACTACCCACGCTAGACATTCTGGATTGGATTTGGATTTAGCTTGATGGTATATGAACTTGGATGTTTGATGAAAATCGCGCTTGATAAGATAAATGCAGATCAAATATAGCAATTTTTAGAACCCACGGTCTCTTTTTCACCCCTTGAGTATGCGTTTAGAGCAGTAGTGCGGAACTCTTGATGCATGAATACACGAAACGTAACACAATCTCAAGTTTTAAAATCTCTTGGAATCAATAATACTACAAACAAGCTGGCACAAATGTTTTTCTACTCAACCGTTATATGTAATTGGGGGAAAAAAGCACAATCTGATGGAGTGCTCGATAAATAAGAAACAACACCCACAAGGTTGTTGTTTGAGTTTAAAATCCGGCGTTACGCTTCGCTTATATTTTTGTTTTTTAATGATTTAAAATTAAAAGACAAAGTACCATCCATGACGTATTCATTAACCTTGAGTGGTGACGACGAATTTAGACTAGGTCCGGGGACTAGGTGTGTGTGAAGATCAACCTGTGAGTTCTTTCGTACTCGGCCGAAAATGAAGTTAATTTTAGTATTCACTTTAATTGTCGCTGTTTGTAAACTTGAAGCTTTGAGAATGGAGAAGAAAACAGCTGAGGATAATACAGAATTCGTCTATAAAGGTGCGTTTTAAGTTGTATAGCTATTTCAAGAGTTCAGAGTTTATATTGTGTGTTACCTGAGTGCAATTTGTTCATCACAAGTTTGATTTCAGACCAAAATTGCACGACACGAAGTTCAATTACCACTTAATCATATCCATTTTGAAATC
>WUAP02124171.1:0-15431 GCA_015163945.2 Stichodactyla helianthus | reverse complement strand
AATACTGAATAGTGCATTCCAAGACCAAAGGGCATTGTGGGTCTCATTAATTTGAAGTAAAAAGTAAAGATACAGTGGTTTGCTCTCTATATGTAGATAGTATACTGTTTCGTATGGAATGCAGTAAAAACAAAATAAATAATTATTATTCATTTTACTTTAGATAATATTACATAAGACCCAAAATACATTTAGGCCTTGAAATACACTATTCAGTATTTAACGTTTTTTGAAATAGCTGTATTTACGCAGTAATCCAGTAAAGTCTCTCTCTAAAGTTACCTTAGTTCTTGATTGTACAGGTTCTTTACACAGCAGACATTTCTTGACTCGAGGCGAGCACAGTGAACATGTGGTCACGTGGAAACACGGCCCGAACAGCGTGTCTCTCTTGTTATCTGAACAAACCATGCATTCCTGTAAAGCCTCTTCGTTGATCTCCGTCTGAGAGACAATCAACTGGTTCTTGGAGGATCTAACGAAAAACGATTTATTAGACATGGTATGATAGAGCAGATTTTGTATAAGTGGGAAACATGTGGTACTGACTGACACTTCGTAAATGGTACGGTATGCAGTAACACTGAAATGGCTTCCCATTAGTTTTGTGTGAATCATCCAATCACTTTTTGTTCCAGTTACGGTAAAGTAGGGTACATCAAAAGTACGGTTTGAATTTGGCGAAATTAACTATATAGAGCGTAAACTACTATACGATAATTCAGGGAGGTATGCCTCGGGCTACCTGTGGAATAGCGTAGCGCAGGGGGAAGAAGTCCTAGGTTTAGCCTGAATCTCCCGCCGTCATGTGAAAAAATATATATACATAAAGAAAAAGCAAGCTTTTATAGCTTAATACGAACCCCTTTTCTTTGCGGCACTTGGCCAATGCTTTACACAGGTTGGGGTCCGGGCACAAGTCGAGAGGTGTTTGTCCTTTGCTGTTTTTCAATGTCAGGTCAGCGCCATTAGCAGCAAGAAACAAAGCTATCGATGCACTACTTTTCTTATCCGTTCCTTGAGTACCTAGACCCATTAATAACTGAAACAAACAAATAATGATGACGTTAATATGAAAGCATCAAAAGCGTAAGGCTTGCCAGCATCCACCCAAAACGTATAGGTATAGTAGAGTGCACGCCATATCCGTGAAACAAATCAAAAAAAGGGCTTTATGTAATTGCCTTTATTTTGTAACAAATAGCAGATATCATTCACGCAGACCGGTGACAACAAAAACATACATCTAGCGAGCTTTGTGTTTCTCTGTGTGGTTCATGCACGAATGAACTCTTAGTCAATAACTAAACACTTGATACTATTGCTCTCTAAAAAACGTTAGCAATTGCATGTTTCACGGATATATGGCGTGCACTCTATTGAACAAATATGGAATAGTCAAAAGGATAGCACTAAGCAAAGTATTACCCTATACCCCAAAAGTGTAAGATAAATAGTATTTTGCACCCTATACCCAAAACGTGCAGGGTATAGTACTGCGCAAGCACAAAAAATCAAAAGCCTTCATCTAGCCTAACACTCCACTCAAAACGTAAAAAGATCAATCATTGCGAAAGTCATTTTCCCAGCTTGTATCAAACACACTATTGCGCCAAGATTAAAGAATCCCTCACGAAGAGCTTGCACTTCATAGCTACATACAATGACGCTGTTCATCGACGTGTTCAGCTCTAGGGAATGTAAAAATACTTTACAGTGGTAAATATATCCAAACCAATTACCTTTCCGACGTCTTGCATGTCTTGTAACTGTCTTAACTGTGACAGTGTGTGGTGCCTTAGCGCCTCGTGTAAAGGAGTGTCGCCATCTTTGTCTGGGATATTGAGCTTACACCCTTCACGTACCAGCAACTGAAGAAAAGGGACAACAGTGGTTGTACTATATGCATAATACAGGGACCGCGGAGCAGTTCTGAAAGTGAAGGGGGGGTTGAAATTGTAGGGCTAGCTTAGTAAATCCTTACCCCTTGATAGTAAAGCACGTCATTCTTGTAAAAAGTGGGGGCTTCAGCCCAACAGCCCCACAGCCCCCTGTCTCCGCGGTCCCTGTAATAACGTATCTCTTATTTCTCACTTAAAAAAGCTGATGATTTAGCCTGTATTTCGAAACGTACATAGTTTTGAGTAGAATCGGTCAGCTATTTTTTAGTAAATTCTGTTACATTCAGGTACATTTTCTTTATTCAAGTATGCAACGTACCCAGTTTTAGCTAAAACTGATCAGGTTTTGGATAAATCGAGTGTCTATTCAAATCCATTATTATTTTTTCATCATTATGTTCATAACAATAATTTACTTAGTCGTCGTCAATTTCCTAATTTTAAGCCTCGTACCAAAATCTATAGGGAATCATGGGACTTTCACATGCGTAAGCCCCCTTAACGTTAGTGAGTGCACAAGTGGCATCCCAAGAAGGAGTACTTGTGTCGCTTCAACACAACAGTAGAGATTTTGTTATCTCATCTGTCTGTACTTACTCTAACTACTTGAGTATGTTGTCTTTCTACAGCCAGGTGTAAAGGGGTTTGAAGGTTAGCATTCTGTACATCCTTGTTAGCTTTACCCTGTTATTAGTGAAAGAAAACGATTGTAGATAAACTTTGTTTAGAGTTTGTTATGTGGGAGCACTTAAACATGCTTTTGCAACACATTAAAAAAAGCGCGTACTGACATTCATAAATGTTTGAGAGTATTTTCCCCCTTTTCAAACCCCTCTGTTGGAGTAAACTTTATTTTTATTGACAATGAGCAAAGCAATAATAACCAAGGAAACGGCACGTTCACTGAAATAAGAGAATGTTCAGCTTGCTACTTGAATGCACGAGTGATCGTTTACCAACCTGTTTGACAAGTAATTCTGCAACTTCCACGTGATTATTGAGGGCTGAGAGGTGTAGAGCTGTGTAGCCATCATCTTTTTTTTCGTTGACAATCCAAGGACGAGGAAGCTTGTTTAAGAGTATTCTCATCGCGCTACGGAACACAGGACCAAAAAAAAAAAAGAAAATCAATTCATACATTTAACGTCCGTAGTTTCTATATATGCGAAACTGGTATCCCAAGATGGCGATGGTGTGCACTGTACATGTATCTTCCCTCACCAGCAACCCACTTCCAACCCCCCTCTCAGTGGTTCGTTTTTAGGGCATTAAAAGCTAAAGGAAAAGAGAGAATGGGTCAAAACAAGCCTGTAAGATCTAAGGGATCGAACTACGGGCTATTCGAGTACTATACTTTTCTACGCAAAAGCCAAATTAGCCATTTCTTCCTAACGAAAAATTATAGACTAGTTGAATCGAGAACAAATCTATTTTAAACGTTTCTCACTCAAATCAAATCAAATTCTGCATGAAGACAATACGGTGTTGAACAATCAAATGTAACGAGTGGAACTAAATATATATTATAATCGATTGGATTCCTGTGTAGACCACAGGACTCCCGACACTATTAAATCGTACCTGGGATTCCCACGAAGGGCAGCATGGTGAAGAGAGTTAAAGCCATTGTTATTAGCAATAGAAACGTCTGCACTGGCTTCTAGAAGTATAGTAACCATGTCATCTCTTTTCTTTGAGATGGCATCGTGTAGAGGGGTGTCACCCTCGGAGTCCTATCGGGTAAAAATGGTTCGAGGATGGTTAAGGTAAGTGGCATTTATGTATTAGGGCATTGTGGGGTTAAAATAGGCAAGTTTTGACCAACTTTTCGAGCAGTCTCTGAATTGGATGACTATACATACATCAAGAAGTTAGAAATACCTGTAAACTAGGATGAGCATGAAGCTTCAAGAGAGACTTGACCACTGCTATGTGACCTTTATTAACTGCTAAGTGTAAAGGCGACTGGCGACGCTTGTTTCTGGCATTCATGTCGGCACCTGCAAGTACAAGCTGTTCTACCACAACAGCCTCGTCACCGAATGCTGCATGATGTATGGCCCTGTCTCCATCTTTGTCCTGTAAAAAAAATAAACCAGATAATCAAAAAATGCGAAGATAAAAGAAAATGAACTTAATTTACTTGGAGCGGTTCAGTTTTTTTATGAGGGGGAAACGTTTGATACTGACTTACAGCAAGTGTACGGTACGTATGCAATTAACACTGAAATAGCTTCCGATTGTTTTCGTGTCAATCATCAAATCACAATGCTTACATCAGTCTGACTTCACTAAATCCAATAATCTAGTTAATCTTCTACCTCAAACCGTTAAAAGTTAAGGCAAAACGTGCCGCGACGGCAAAGTCTGGGTCGCAGAATTGTAAAAAAGCGCAATGCAATACAACCTTTGACACGAAGTGCCATAATAAATATTTTGTCATGCTGGGGGCACATTTTAAAAAATACTGCAAGTGAAACTAAACACCAGCAAAAATCAAACTGTTATCTATCGTTAAGGAGGCAGTGAACCAATCAAATTATATTTATAGTGTAAAAACTAAAGCACAGCACACAGATACTAAGGTTTGTTTTTACCTCTTTTTCTAAGTCAGCTTTGTATCGTAGCAAAGCTCTAACAACGTCTTCATGTCCATTTTGACTGGCTGCTTGTAGAGCAGTATGACCAGCAAACGTACCATTTACCTTGAATACACCAAATAGCATTAGGAAACTGAGCAAAAATAATGAACAAGGAGCTAAGGATTTTACTATATACAGGATCATTGGAGATCAGATTGCATGTAAATAGGGCGTTTACAGTGTAGTAACTCGGTAAAAAGTTCAAGGTACACGACACTGGCACTGAACGCTGTGCGAATGTTGAGAAAAATATGATCGACAGACAGTAAGTACGTAAGTATGAGCATGGTGGCCACAATTCTCGAGTAGTGATTGGTGCGACGGACGCAGTTATTCGTACTGTGATCGTTCTGAGAGTCGTCAATGATTGTGAACCCAAAATAAGGTTACGTGTCTAATGTACTGTACTTACATCTACATCAGTTTTGCTCATGAGTTCTTCAATTGTCTGTGAGTCACCATTGGCAGCAGCCTTAACCAGTTCTTCTACAGCATCACCAGACACGTGTGTCTCAAATAGCTTCTTGAGAAGAACAGATAAACGCTCTGAGATGATAGGAAACAGAAAAAAAAAAAAAAAAAAAAACTAGATCAAAATGGTGAATATTGGTATCGTTTTAAATACTTCTAAATACTAGTTACCATTGTCATCATCATCACAATCAAAACTGTACCTAGCGCATAACAATCATTTCTTACAAAACAGGCATAATTGCCAGCAGCACACGGATTACAGTCATTAGCTAGAATTAGTAGCGTATGTTATACCATAGTTAATATTAACTATGGTTATACCGAAGTTAATTATCATCAGCATTATGATAAACAATTTAAAATTTTATTTGTCTTCATCAAAACCATCACCAATATGCACATTACCTTCATTAAAGCTGGCGACACACTCGTCGATTTTCATCGCTTTTCAGAAGCGATTTTTGATCACTCGATGAAAATCGTCATGTGTGTCTGTTGCTGCGATGGTGATTTTCCAGAGAGACCTTGATCGGGGCGACCAGCCATCAAAATCACCGATATCTGACATGTCAGATATTGGCGATTAAAATCGCCTAGTGTGTCGCCGGCTTAACTTACCTCCTGTAGCTTCCCCTAGAGACGTAGAGTCACCAGTAGATGCTACCTTGGTGGCACATAAAGGATTGTATGTCCAGGATGTTCCACAGATCTCAACCTACGAACAATCATCCAGTCATTAAACTCTGACCTTCTAAAGGTAAAAGGAAACAAACCTCTGGACCCTATGTCCCAATCCATGGAAAGGGGTCGAACATCAAAGAAGTAGTTTTTCTTAGGTTTCAAACCTTTTGCTCGTTTAAATTATCTAGTTAGTATCCTCAGCTTCGGAGTTACATGAAGAGCTTGGATGAAATGCTACAGTAGTACAACATTTTATTCACGTTTATTTTATCCAAGTGAGATGCTATGTGCATTATACCTTTAGGTCGTTGTCATTGTAGATCTGCTGTACACGCCCTATTTTACCCAGAGTCTACAGAGTAATACAGAAATACCTCAGTTGTTTGCTAATGATCATAACAATTATATTCATGAACCCAGTAGTGAGTTGTTCTTCATAAACCTGCTTTGTGTGTACAGTAGGTGGGGGAAAGAAAGATAGGAGTACCTGAAAAATTACAAGTTGTTATTTGGCAGGGTTTCTGTATCTTTTATTCAGCCTTGATGCGTTTTGAGTAAAGTACTCAATACGTTTATCAAATTACGGACAGCATGGTTAAGGAACTCATTGTGTGAGAAATGGAATCAATGAAATAAAACGTTGTTTTGCATGGCTGAGGGCTGAGAATTTTCTTCTTGACCCAAAGACAGCTTTCTACCATCTTATTCATTTATGGTAAACAGAAAAGAAAGATGAAAGGCTGGGAATCTTCATAATACCCCTTCCGTGGTATTTCTGCATCTTTTCATTGACTTACAGGTATCATGGCTTCTGCCCATTCACCATGTCCCCTCTGCCACATCTTCACTCGTTCTATATCACTACTAACTTGAACCAGATCCCCTACAGCAAATGGAGATGGGCTGGTGGAGGATCCTGCTGATGTGTTAGATACTGACGGCTGTAAGGATGGCTCAACAGAAGAACCATTACTATCACTAGAAGCTGCTCCAATGGTTTTGGTTAATACACCAGGGTTAAATGTCCATCTACATAAAGAATATTAGTACACTAAGATAAAATACTCATATATAGCTTGTTTTGAAAATGGTTTTGCTAGTCATCTATGACTACATATCACCTCCTCCCCCACCACCACCATCACCATGGAATAACATTAATAAAGTGTAAATATAACCAAGCATTGGCAACAAAAATCCTCATTAGTATAGCTGGTAATGCATTGGACTTCCACTCCAAAGGTTAAGGTTCAAGGCTCAATGAGACCAAGCAGAGTTAAAAAAAAAGGAGGAAAATGCTAATTAGGCAGAGGTAATCATAGGGGAGGTAAGAAAGGGGTTAGAAGAAATTAGAGAGGGAGGGGTGGGTAAAAAGGGTCTTGTTCTTTTGATACCTAGTTTAAAAAGTATGAAGTGGGTTAAAATTCTAATCCCAGGTCAAAAACTTCCACCTGACCTAGAATTTTGGCCTGTAACACCATCATGATCAATCTTCATCATCAACATCATGATCACCATCACCACCTAAAACCATGATCATCATTACAACATTATTACCATCACCAACACTCACCACATCTTATCCTCATCAATAATCAATACATTATCATCAGCATCAAAATACATCTATATTAACACTGTGATCATCAGCACCTTCATCCATAGATGTCAGCATGCTATCATCATCCTCATCATCATCACTGAACACTTGATTTTATTTTAGAAAATCTACCTGTTACCACTTGGGTAAAGCACCACAATGTCATGATCTTCATCAATGCCAACAACAGTGCCTGCTGTGGTTAATGTCTGAAAACAAAATTGTATGTACTGTAAACAATGATTGAAAATAAGTTCCAGAGATAAATTTTGTAACCTATTAATTTCATAGTGAGTTACAATACAAATCCTATTTGTATTTTGGCTGCACACATACATGTAAACATAACCATAAATGCAGCATGTTTCCTCAGCAATTTGCAATGCAATAATGCTGCAACAATGGCTCAGTTGAATCACCAACTGTTTCCAGTATTAACACACATTTGGTGTTCATTTTCACTGAATCCTACAGCAAGAGGAACTGAAAGCAGTGGGTGACTGTCTTATTCTTTTGAGGGGGGCATTTAAAAAAAAAAAAGGTAAAGCTATGCATTTATAACGTGCAAATATCTATATGAATATATTCAAATGTGCGGGACCGCCATTAACGTGATCATCCGAGCCACATGAAGGTCTAACCATTTGCAGATATTATTTACAAAGGCAGCACCTTCTCCTCAGTTATTTTAAGAGCCTGAGTGTTGGTCCGGCCAGGGCTTGAACCCACGACCTCCTGCACAAGAGACTGATGCTCTACCAAAGGAGCTAATCTGATACCAAAATGAGTTTCATTCTGGAATGAGTTCATTCAGGTTGCCATACATGTATGTTTCTTTCGACTATTCATTTACATGATACCAGAGCAAAATTTCAGTCTAGAATGAGTTTATTTCCCATTTTCCTTCTGGTATGGCATTTGTGGTACAAACATGGTAAGAACTTCATTCTGGAATGAAACCGCTTTCTGGGGAGACTGGAAGGAGTGCCACAGGCGTAACAGGCACAGTGTTCAAGGTATAATGCTGTCGAATTGGAGCTGAACTCATTCTGAAACAAAACTCACTCCAGTATCATGTAAACAGCCCCTAGGTTTAACTAACCTCATACATGCCATCTGTCCAGCCACCATGACCATGCTGTAGAGACTGGACAATCTCAAGGTCAAGGTCAACTGTTACCTGATCACCAATCTGTAGGCCTTGGGCTCCAGTACGACTTCCTGGACAATTATCACCTAGTAAATAAAGACATTTCATAACCAATATTTTCATAAAAAAATAGATAACAAGAATAATATGCAATTAGGGAGAAGTTCATGGAAAATATACCTACCAAGTAATGGTAGATGATCCCTGTAGAATGAACCCCCTTTACCATCACTGATTACCTTTAGATCTGACTACAAAAGCAAGAAATACCATTTTAAGATACTTATTCAAACATTGATGTTTGTGGATGGAGACAATTGATGCAGAATTTCTTTTTTCCAATGAAAGTGGTTCAGAAGATTTTGTTCCACGACAGTCTTAGTAACAAACAAGAATTACTGCAATTCTTAATATTCTGCGAACTCAGACATTTCAACAGCTTGTTGTGAAATTGGTTTTTTGCTGCCATCAATCAAAAGCAATCACTCATTAGCTTCTATATTTTTGACTGGCGGCAGTGAAAAAGCAAATTCCAATGGGCAGCTCGGAACTGAGTTCACAAAATATGGAGAATCATAGTAAAAGGAGATGCAGCTTTTTAAAGTCAATGTCAATGACAATTTTTTAGTGTGTGCATTTCTTTTTCTTTTGCATTTATAAACAAGATAAGATAATGAACCATATAGTTTACATGACACATGCTAACTGTAATAACACATTTAAGTTAAACTACAAATTTGCCACCTAACTACAGAAGATATAGTGGTTTTGATATTGATTGTTTGAGTGCCCCTACAGTACAAAGCTGTGTTATTAACCTATACTAATTATATTTTATTGTTTAGGATGTTTTTCATTGTGTTTTTACCAAATCATAGGCCTTGTTTAAGATTCACTTGTACTGACTCCCTAATTAAGAAATAAATTATGTACAATGTACAGTACATATACTATGACTGGTCAGTGTGTGTATACTCACCATCCCTTCAAAACCAACTCTGTAGAGATTTTTAGCTCCATTATCCCAGATGATGTATGCAGCACTACGAGGACTGTTAGCACTCCAATCCTGCAGTTCTGTAACTTTCCCACGTCGACCAGGACCCCCTTAACAAATTTATAAATAAAAAAGAACTCATTTGATAAATTTAATATCAGATGTGTTCTTAAAATTGTTTAAAACTGAGATTTTTAGCTATTTACAAGGATCTATGGTCATCCAAACACAATTCAGTATTTTTGTAGCTTACCATCTTGGTCTTCCCATTGCCAGTCAACTCCTCTCACAACTCGTGCACCAGGATATATCCCACGTGCTGTGATTTTCTTGCTTTTTCTTCTGGCTTCAACAAGAATCCTGAAGACAAAATGAAAAGGGACAGCAATGAAAATATGGTATTCTCTATGGTTTTTGTTCGAAAAGATTTGTTCTACAAATGTGGTATATAGAACATGTAGCATTTTTATTCAAATAAAGATTTTTTCCTTCTCTCTCCCTCTCTCCTTTCATTTTCACTTCTTAATTCACAGAACACTAATAGCAAGTCAAATGGCCAGGTTGATACTGCAGTAAGTGTGCTACCTGCACAGCAAGAGATGAACAGTTTGATCCCTATCAGTCTCACTTCTCTTTGATCTATGTAGCTTTCATTTTAAATATCCTTACATGTAAAACAGAGTAATGACAGGGACAGTGGGTTAAAGTGTGTACTATAGTTATCCTAGGAGAGCAGCTCAGGGCTCAAAAATAAGGACAACTTAATTTTAGTCAAGCAAAATTTCCGTTGCCATTTATTTTCTATTTGGCAGTTTAAAATTATTTTCCCAGTGCCAGTAGTAAATTTTGACCAGCATTTTGGCCCTTGGCAGGCCATTATTTCAAGCCATGCAGCTATGTATAGCCAAATTAAATAATATTGCACAAAGTACTTAGCTTAAAGTTTACAATACTTTCAGGTAAAAATGCTAAAAATTGTAACATTTTTGCTCTCATGCGGTTGAGGAGTAAATCCAGAATATTTGACAATGTTGACAACAATATAGTCATGTATGTTTCAATTAAAGTACCTTTCTGCACCTGGTTGATTTATTCTGTAGAATCGATGCCTCAGTTGATGCTTATCACCATGGTAACAGAGAGAACAGAGGTCATAATTGGTACATTCAGCACACTTCCATCTTAACCCAAAAATAGGTTGCATGCGGCATCCATCACACATTGTTCCATCATGTTTGACACCTACAACACAAAATATTGGTTTATCAATCACCACAAGTACCTCTAGTGAGTGGCATTTGGTGGGTGGCCATCAGTAAATTACATGTACAATGTACAAAATACTTTGAAGTAAAAAATGGTTAAAAACTGCAAAGCAATAAGGATAAAAAGACTAATCACACTGAAAACAGGATACTGCATGACATTTATTCCTTTACAAACCAAGGTTGAAAAGAAACATCCTTTCATTAGATAAATCATATTGTTATATAGCTATGAATTTTCTTGATATAACGAATGCTGTCATTGGCTGAAAGATGATCACGTGGTATTAACTAAATCTAAATGTAATCCTGAGTGGGAAATAATAACTTATTTCCCGATCAGGATACAAGTAGCACGTGAAAAGGAAAGATAAAATAAACCAGCACACAGCCCAGTGCACGTGATCAGAGCGTGATTAATCCTGTGGCATGATATCTTGCACAAATTCAGAAACAAGAAAGCCGATGAAAACTGCTTCAGATTCCAGAGTCCAGAACTTTTGTTTACTTTTCGCTTACCCACTGAATAAATTCTTTTTATTTTCTAAATTGGTTGGGAACATTTCTCTGCCACTATATAACAAAACACTTAATGTCCAATCCCTTGGGAAGCAGTTAGTTTTGTTTCCACTTGAGTCTTCGGGAAAACAAAACTAACTGTTTCCCTCAAGATCAGACATTAAGTGTATAATGTCATAAGGCAATTAATTGACCCTAAATGTAAATTATCATGTTAAATTTAGACATTGACCTAGATTGTTAATTAATTCAAAAATACTGTTATGTCAGAGAAAACAGAGAGAAAAAGATCACATAATCTCAGAAGATTAAGAATTTTCATAAATAGGACCAAATGAACAGTTGATGTATTATTCAAAATTAATTCAATAATCCTAAAATGCAAGAAATTAAATCTGTTTTTGGCATCAATTAAGATGAAAGACTAACCCACATGTATATAATATCATAATCATGGAATATCAAAATTAAACAGAAAAATCTCCTCAAAATCTGAACAAATTAGTTGATTGAGTTATATTCAATGGTCATATCTTATCCAACTTGTGAAATCAGTAATGTAGTGGTGGGATAAACTTTTCTTTCTAGAACAAAAACAACAATTTTTTCCATTGTTACTTTAATCTAAAATATAATTAAGTACTTTATTTTCAGGATAATTAAAAATTTAATGAAAATGCATGTACACATCAGAAAAAGCATAAACTAGTAAACAAAGTCACAAGATAAGATAGGTTAGAGGCTTACAGCACTCATACAATTTGTAATATATTGGTAAGTATACATGTACATGTATATATCACATTATTATTTATTATCAAAGAACCAGTATGGACTGACATGTGTGGCATGTACAAAAATCATGTGATTGGGCACTACACATACGTATTTTGAGGTGGTCCAAAAAACCCATAACCATAGTCCCCGGAACCACTTGGTCCAGCCAGGCAGAAAAATATTTGGTTCTTGGTCAATCTGCAGAAAACGTGCTTTGCCTGGTTTGTATGTTCATGACCTTGAACCAAATATAGTACATATATTGACTGAGTTAGGTCAAGCTGGACAGGGAAATATTTGACTCTCGTGCAAGGCTGCACTCTGCGCTCTTATCCGCACAGCTTGACCTCAAGCCAAATATTTTCCTGTCCGGCCCTCCCACTCAATCAATAAAACAATATTATTTATAACTGGTAACCAGTCATGTGGCCTAGAGTATCCACCTCATGACTGGAAGGTCGTGGGTTCAAGCCCCAGCCGCATCATACCAAAGATGTTAAAAATGGAACATACTGCCTGCCAGCTTGGTACTCAGTATAAATGGTATGGAGTATGGAAGTTAAACACGTGGAGCCACCAGCAGACTGGCCCCTGCTATGGCTTTCACTGCCTATGTAGCCGTGTGGCCTAGGGCTATGGAAACAGTGATAGGCACTGCCCTATACATCACTTGGTGTGGGAAGGAATTTAACTTAACTTATAAATGGTAATTGTGGCTTGGTATAGATTAAATAGAGTGAGAGTTTCCTTATCAGAGTTTTTATCTATTTACATGTTATTTGCCCAAATGCTCCAGTGAAATATTATTATATACCAATACAACATTAGTTTTAGATGCTAATCAAACCGATAAGAAAAGGAAGACACACATTAAAAATCAGAAAATAAATATATATACATAAATAAATTTTTAAAAGATTAGTTTGAGGAGCTTGTATATATAGTCAGAATTAAAGTACCTATGACACATCTGACAATAATTCTCAGTGTAGATTTTACATGAGGAGAGCTGTTCTATGACCAAAAGAAATTATAGAGTTTGACTGATGCGTCTTGAAGTTATAAAGATTTTTTCATGCCATATGCTAATGACTGTGACGTCAAAAGAGTCATTCATGTTTATTTGTTGTCCCTTTTATTTGGAAACACTGAATACTTTGTGAAAACTAATTAGCAATAATTTGTATAAGAGTCACGGGTAAAACAGAGATACTTTCAAAATTCGGTTTATCCGTATCAGTTAAGTTTCGTATATTAAATGATGACTCCTCTGACGTATATGACATATGGCATGGAATTAAACCTTTAAAACTTCAAGATGCATCACTCAAACTCTATAACTTTTTGGTGTCTACACAATACTTTTTCTATAAACTAAGTCTAGATCTATAATCAGGACTTTAACTAAATAAACTATGCGTTTATAATTCTTTCAAGTAATAAAGCTGAGGAACAAATTCTCATTAGGTTAGGAACTGCAGTCAGGTGAAAACAGAACGGCCATATTTTTTTGTTATGGCTTCCAATGGACGTCGGTCAACATGGCGTATTTACTTGAACCTTTAGTGGAAATAATTCATCACCGAATGTACCTATCTTATTCAATTTATTCTAAACTCAAGGCATGACAGTGTTTTACCTGTCGGACTGCTATCCAAGATTCTTAGGTCATAAACACCAGAGCATCGATAGTTAGCAGCTGTACCATTATCCCAAACGACTACTACTTCTTGGTTACTCTCGAAGTTTCTCACTGTTCCTACGTGACCCTCGCCTCCATCTTGCTTTCCCCACTTCCAGTCAGGCCCTCGTACAACACGATAACCTACAAGGTCCATTTTAACGACGGAGAACCGGAGAAAAAGTGATTTGAGTCTTAAATTCTTCCTCAACTTTCATCATACGCCATTTTGACAATATCTTCCTTCCTTCTTCGCAACTCTCGAAGAGGGAATGGGAACTAAATACAATCTACTTCCGGTTAGTTTTTCATTTCCGGTATAAAAAAGGATCCAAATTTTGCAGCTTTTTTCCCTTCTTCTTCTTTATTTTTCTTTCTTTTCTTTTCTTTTTCTTTTCTTTTCCCAGTTTCTTTTGAACTTGAATCCTAATATATTTTAAGAAATCTTTTATTTTTCTTCTTCTTTGCCCCATCGACATAGGGTTGCTAAGTTACCGTGCTTGACGGGTCAGATTATCAGTAATGCTATCCATACTCTGCCACAACTAATAGACTTCTCAATGAAAATTAGCATAAATTCCTTCGAATCCAGTGTGGTGTCACCAAGGAAAGATTGTCTGATGATTATCAAAAGGATAGCTTGGAATCAGTGCCCAGAAAATAGAATAATGGTCTCTTATAAGGTAAGTGACGATGATTTTGTGTCTGAAAGCCAAAAGTACGTAACAGTGGACTTTAAAGTTCGCGCAATTCACTCTTTAGTTTTGTATTCATCGCTGGATACGCCAAATTACGAGGACACCAACTAGATTGCAGATGCACTATCTATCTAAATGATAATTCTAAACTATAAGGATAGTACAAGTATATAAACCGTTCATATAGTGATCAAAGTGTCAGTTAGTTCGAATCGAATAGTTCTTTCAGGTATATGGCTAGAGCTTCGTATCATCATAGTTTTTATTAAAATGTATTACAGAAGTTATCGATTTTAGTTTACTATTTTACATTGTAAAACCTTTATTTTAGATTATATAATTGTTGGTTTTCTTGGGATTTTCATCCTACATCATTTTGGTCTTTTTGTAAACCACGTTCTTACGACGACCACTTTATTTTTGAGTTTTTGAGTAGCCGAATTAGTTGCATGCTTTTTAGACATTCTTTATTGTATAGTCAGCACAACGATGTGGTGAGGTCTTTTGTCTTTTTTTTTTTTTTTTTTTTTTTTTTTGAGTAACAATACGGGGAGTCATTACTATTCAATTTCGCATTAGGAACGCTAATTATGTAAGTCAGGTCTATTAGGGCTAATTTGTACAGCTAATAGCCTGTGAACAGAAGACCATCATGGTATCCTTCTACCTGTGCTTCGATCAAATGAATTATAGACATACCATAAAAACATAAAAACACAGGAAACCTGACAACTAAAACAGTCGTTTGGGATCAAAAATGGTCGCTACTAAAGGGGTTTGGGTTGGGGAAAATGTCAAAAACGATCAGTAAATATAGGTTAAAAACCAAGTGCGAGGTCTTGAATTTCAATGGAGACCGAGCACGCGGTTTTTAAGTTGTTTAAAAACCAATCACGCCCCAATTCTATTGTTTTTTATGGGAGAAGTTTTGAAATCATCACCTCTTTTGATTTGTGGGAGCGTGAGCAGTCGATGCTCATGATACGAACGCTTGGAAGCTCTTAAATAGCTTGGTAATGAACTACAAGGAATGCTTCGAAGCTGTG
>WUAP02124149.1:0-15443 GCA_015163945.2 Stichodactyla helianthus | reverse complement strand
CCGAAACATGTTTAGTATTAAAAGTATAATCGTTTATTTGAAATGTTTAAGCTTACTTGTGCTCACAAGACCTTTTGTAAATATTAAATCGATTACATAAAATTATGAGCTTCACTAGAGGAAGCACAGCAAAAGGGAGAAATTAAACATTTTTTGAATTAAGACAACATTTTATATAAATTTTTTTAACAATTTCACATTCAATGCAATAACAATATTTTTAACATAATTTCACATTCAATGCAAGAATATTTTTAACAATAACAACATATACCTCAAGGATCAAGTTTATTTTTCATTGCACCAGGTTTGTTTACTCACTTATTTTGCTCTAAGGATGGGTGAATATCCTTAAACATTACTTCAAACAGGGGATTATTTCTTTCTGTATTACTTAATATGGTACCCGTAACAGAATTTTCAATACATAAATGTAAATTTTAACTCTGTAATAATTGACCATAGAATTAAGGTAACAGATCATACCTGATCTGTTTATCTTCATAATTGATCTTGCTTTCTTAATTGTTTTAGTGTATACAGGTAGCCCAGTAATAAATAGGTGCTCAGTGATTGCATGTGGCTACTGCAAAGTTTCAAAAGTCTAGGGTTTACAAAATATTTAGGATATGAAGCCATTTTACTGGGCATATTTTATTGTGTACTGCTTTGACAATATGCTAAGGCATTTTCCTTTGATTGTGAAAGTAAAATTGACTGTGCAGCTTGATTAGATGAAAAAATGACCTTTGATAAATCTCCTTTTTATCACATACAAATTAATGAGAATTCTCTGGAAAAATAATAATATAGATACATGTCAGAGTAGACTACTGTCTTTTCAATTTGCACTCTCACTTCAATGTCAGCAAGTGCAGGGCTGATATGATCCCTATCACAAAAACATGGCTAGGTTGTAAGGACACAGTTAGGGCAGAACCTTATCCAGATGGTTATAAGCTTCTGGATCACTCATGCATTGGTCACCAGGGTGGAGGTACAGCTCTACTGTTCTGGAATTCGTTGGCAAAAAAGGAAAAGGGGTGAAAAAGATTCGTTTGAGTTCTCAGAATGGACAGTTCAGTTGGCACTCTCTCATTTTCTTTGAGTTGTAAAAATTTATCGACCACAGTCTGATTCTGGAAACCAAATAATTCCTACAAGTAAGTTGTTTTGCAGAGTTATCTGATTATCTGGAAATAATTGTCTTGTGCAATGAGCAGTTGGTAATTGTTGGCCATTCTGGTATTCATGTTGATATGCCAAATGATAGTGACTCAAAACTACTTGACCTGTTGGAGTTATTCAGTACAGCAACATGTAGTTGGCCCTACACACATTCACTGTCAAACACTGGGCTTGATCATTACCCACCTATCTGACCAGATTATTCAATCAAAACCCCATGTTGACTGCTACATTTCTGATCATGTGTCAGTGTTGTGCCAGTTGCAATCTATCAAGCCTTCTCTTACTAGCAAGATTTGTTCCAGGCCTTATTAGAAATATCACCTTTTTTAAGTAGTTTCAAAATGGCTATTAAAGACTTCTCTCTTTGTGAAAGCTTTTCAACAACAATATGATTGTACTGAATTTTGAATTAGTCAATTTATTTACATAATTATATTTTACTATTTTAGTTTATTCTATATTTTTGTCAGTATTTATAGCTTCTTGTTATTTTTAGTATTTTTAGTATGTCATTGTAATGTGTAACTGAAAATTGTGAATTGATAATTGCACAATATAAGTTAATTAATATCATCATCATCATCACCATCATTATTTTTGTAAAGTAACGAAACGTTTTCTCTAAAGCCTGTTGTGCTGCACAGGAATCACTCAACAATGGTAGTGACAAAAAAACTTTGATTCAGCTCAAACACTTCAACATTTGGATTTCATTCTCAAGATACATTTGTAGGATATCCAAGCATAAAAAAATTTTGCTTACATATAGGAGGTCCAACTGTTAATCACCACTGCTCCAAACAAGACCAAAAACGTGTATAAGAAACTTGTATACTCTATCAGTACATATTGATTGGGAACAAACAACATACAACGGTCTCCTTTCCCCATTTGAGATAAATTGGCAACAAAAAGTTACAATGTAAAACAGTAACAATCTATTACATTGACTTTATTTTCATGAACAGGCGCTGTTGAAGTAAGACAGTGCACACCAATTGTGTATTTAGTGAAAACAAAAAATGCAACATCTTGTACCACTGCAAATGTTGCAGCATATCTGCTATGAAAAGAAATCTTGATAACCTTTGTAAAAGGCAGAACAGCAACAACAACAAAGAAAGAAAGATAGAAAGAAATACTTGAAAGTCACAGATACTAGAAAAAAGGTACTGCATTAATGCATAATTGAATTGCATGCTCATGAAACCATTAGAAATGCTGTGTTAATAAGGAATGAAAGCAAGATTTTAGCTGTGTCTCAAGAACTTGTAGCAGCTGAAGCCTGTTACCATCAATCTTGCTATAGGAATTACACCTGTCCAAAGCCAGGAAATAGCACCACTGCATTGCCTAAATTTAAAGATGAAAACTCTTCTTTTAGATCATGAACTGAAAACAACCAGCCACCTTTGTAGAACTTCATTTTCTCACATTTCTTGTTTTTAAGATTTTAAGGTTATGTAGATCACGTGTTTGAATGCACAAGTTTTTACTAAGAGCTCAACACACACCCTTTTAGTAAAGTACAGGCTCTGTTCATATTTATGCAATGACTTTAATTTAGCAACCAATTGATGAGACTTCTGTTCAAATATCATTAAAAACTGGTGCCCTCTTAGGTTGCTAAACTGTGACTACAGGATTGCTGCAAAAGTGATATCAAGTAGACTTTAAAGTGTTGACAAAATTGATAAATCCTGTCCAAACAGGCTTTATGAGGGGCAGAAGTATAAATGAAAACAACCAATGGATAGATAGTATAATACATTTTACAGAAAAAAGGGTTTGTGATGAGGTAAAAATTTAAAACTCCAGGAGCATTCAAGAACCCAAATATGATTTTTCAAGCACATGGTCTACCAAACGGGTCCTTCACAGTACTCCTTGTTTGGGGAAAGAAACACCTGCTATATTTTGAATTATCAAATTTTACATATGGATATTTTCCAGCAGCAACTGCTCATGATTTCCTTGTCATTTATATACAAAAAAAAAAAAAAAAAAAAAAAACTGCATGACCAGAAATATTGGAATCCTTTTCTACTGTTAGCAAATTCAAGGAGTTTTCAAGGAGTTTGAGTACAATTTCGAAAATTCAAGGGCTTTTCAAGTGCCCTTGAAAACCAAAATTAAATTCAAGGAGTTTTCAAGGAGTTTTCAAGGAGTAGCACGAACCCTGAGAAAATAAAAATATAACTGGTCTCCTATTTTTAAACTTTGAAAAGGCAAACCTGCTATTGTTAACAATCAATACATAGTTTATCATTTAAAATGTGATCAGTGCGATGCTGATTATGTAGGTTACACCTCAAGGCATTTGCATTAACACATTTAAGGGCATAGGTATTCTGCCATAGGCAAGCATTTTGTTGATATGCATGGTGGTATTAACACTTCTAGTTTCAGTAGTCTTTTTTCCATTCTTAAGAAATGCCAAACTAAGTTTGAGCATCTTCTTTATAAAATGCTTTTTATTAAGGACCTTAAGCCTGCACTATACACAGAATGTCTATTCCATCTAAGCTTTTTACTTGATTGCATCTCTAGGGGATCCACCATAACTTCATGCTTTATTTTTGTATCTGTGTATATATATATATTTAAATTCATTTTTCATTTCATTGCTTGATAATGACTTAAGTTGAAACGTTGCATTTTTAATTTTTTTTAGAATTTTAGAATGTATCATATTATCCCAATGTTTTATAGTTAAATTATATATAGAAAAGGTATTTGAAAATGCTTCACCAATTTGGGTTTGGACCATCTTTCATTAAATGAATTAAACTTTTGAATCACCAACAACACTTAGGCTAGCAATTTTTTTCAAACCAGAAAGAAGAATATGTCAGGTATGTCCACTCTCACATTATCTTTTTTGTCAGTAGGTGAAACTTTGTCAACTACAATAAGACAAGAGAGGAAAATAAGAGGTATGAATGTTGAGTCTTGATAATGAAATTAAAATCAGTCAATATGCTGATGATACAACTAGTTTTAGATGGCTGTGATGAGTCTATAGCAACATCAAAGGAAATTCTTGACAATTTTAGTAAAGCATCTGGCCTCTGAATGGAACAAAAACTGAACCTATATTGATAGGTGCAAATATCAATTGACAGGATAAGCCAAAACGGACTGAAGGCTTCAAATGGCTCAAAACTGAAAAGGTTCTGGGCATTAAAATATCTGCTAAACCAAACGATGCTCTGAAATCAAACTATGACAATAAAATTGCAAAACACAAGAAGTGTTCCAAGCACTTGGGCATACTGAAGACTTACTTTAATAGGGAAAATAGCTGTTATAAAGAGCCTGGCTGCATCTCAGCTAGTATATGTATTACCTGCTATGCCAACATGCCCTGACATTATCAAACAAATTAATTAACTGTTTTAGCATTTTGTATGGAATGGCAGAGAAGATGAAGTTAAGTATTGTAAGGATGGAGGACTGAAGACGCTCGACTTAGAATCTTTTAATAAATCATTAAAAGCTGTCTGGGTTGAGAAATACCTAGACAACCATAAACTTTTTTTGATTTAGAATTTCAAACATATGGGTAGCAACTTTTAATGAATAATAATATTTCTTTTAAAGACATTAACAAGTATTTTACTTTTACAGATTCTTGTTAAAGAGATTGTACAAAATTGGTTTGAACTTTTTATTGAAGACAAGATTGTTTCTAACTTGCATTTTAGATCCTTGTCCTTGTGGAATAATAACTTAAGAACCAATAACAAACTCATCACCACTTTTAAAAAATGATTAAACAAAGGGGTCATAACAATTGCTAACACGCTAGATAAAGATGATAATCTTCTTTCATGTATAGATTTTATTAAAATTTGATTTCAAGGAAAGCCCAAACTTTCTTTTTCTTTGGGGAATTGTCAGCTATCAAGAAACTAAAATCTGTTTCTTCACAATGTATAGGAAATTTACCTAAAGTAAATACTTTTAAGTAGCAATTCCTAAAATCAAAGAAAGCCAGTAAGGTGGTTTATACCTTATATTATATAGGAAAAAGACTATTCCAGACAAAAGTTAAAAACAATGGTTAAAAGATTGTGATATTACAGAACCTGACACTATCAGATGGGAAGATGCATTTGGGTTACCTTTAGCTGCCCTAAGAGTATAAGATTAATTGTTTTTTTATTTTACATAGATTTCTTGCAACTGTCTTTGTCTTACTAAATAAGGTGATAGTGCCGTTTACAGATTTTGCAAACAAGAAGCTGACAATTTGGTTCATCTTTTTTGCTCTTGCAAAGTAATGTCTTCTTTTTGGAATGATCTAAAAGCTTGCTTAGATGGCTTCAGTATAACATCAACAGAATGTTTAAAAATTGAAAATGCCCTTGGCCTGATAAATCAAAATTTAAGCTCCAAATTAACATTTCTCTCACTGCCCAACATTTGGATTTGTAAGTATAACATCAATAGATGGCTTTCAAGTATATTTGAAAAAACCTTGAAAAGCTATTCTGGAGGGACAAAAAATGAAACACTGTAAGAGTGCATGTCCAAGGCAATTGAGACTATGAAGATGAATCATGCATGGAAAGCAATCAAGTTCCAAGGAATGCCAGCATTTCACAAATCAATCTGGGACAAAGTCAAGGAAAATGTGGAAATGATTACACAAGCAAATTCAAAAAACCCATTAAATGCCAAGCCAATTATTATAGCTGCTATGTTTTTGGCTGAGAAGCAGAGAAGCTCATAAAGTACTTTCAGGTCTACCAGAGAAAGACTGCCATAAATAAAAGTAAATTATCAAAAGACTAGAACTTTGGTTTGTTTACATGCTTGCCCTTATGGTGATAGCTTGCAATCCCTAGCTGCAAATATACAATCAGTGTCTACCCTCAGTTACCAAGATATACAAACAGAAACCCAAGAAAGATTCACTGTACTTTCACATGAAATTTGACTGCACCTGTGGCAGTCTTCATCACATCACAATAAGGATGAGAGGGATTGAAGTGTATATGGTAGCAAATTAAATGAAGTGTCTATTGTTCTCTGGTGTCAAGTCCAGGGAAATTGTGATTAGTAGAGGTAGTTTTAGGTTTTTGATTAGTTTGGTACAAGTGGTGCTAAGTTAGGAGTCTTCTCTGTTAAAATTATTGGATCTTCTGTAGATTTCCATAGCTTCTTGGATGAGAGACAAGGAAAATATGTGTCGGTCTTGGCTAGCACTTGTACATTGTTGAAATTAATGCTGTGGTCAGGATTGTCAAAAGCATGCTCAGCTTATGGTGAAAGACAGTACGGTAGTGTTTTTTTAATGAAGCAGTGAATGGTGCATTCAGTCTAGTAAAGTCTGTCCAATGTAGCTCTTGCTCAGTTGTACATGTGGATACTTGGGTTGTTGTAGTGCTTGCTGTTCCTTCTGTAGAGTGTTGAAGGAAACTTTAATGTTGTGTTTGCATAAAAGTTTATTGATGCAGTCTGTTGTATCAGCATGGTAGGCATGAGAAAGCAGCAGGTTTCTTGTCATTAGCTGGATTGGTGACTTTGGTCTTCAGTCAAGAAAAATTTGTTTGTCCTTGTATCCATTCTGCTTTAGAGCATCGATTACTGTTTTTTTTTCATGGTGGACTGTGTCAGAATCTGAAAAGTATGATGATGTGAGTCAGCCTGTAAAATCTGTCAGTGTGAGTGTCCTTGCAGTAAACTGTGTGTCTGGATGCTCTGTCAGGTTTTCGGTAGA
Source organism: Stichodactyla helianthus (assembly GCA_015163945.2). Classification (NCBI taxonomy): domain Eukaryota; kingdom Metazoa; phylum Cnidaria; class Anthozoa; order Actiniaria; family Stichodactylidae; genus Stichodactyla; species Stichodactyla helianthus. The sequence continues at coordinate 8,524 of WUAP02124149.1, read as the reverse complement.
CTTCAACATTGGGAAAAGGCAGACATCCATTGTGTCCTGTTTCTATGCTGAACTGGATACTGGGATGTAGACTGTTGAGGTGCATCAAAAAGGTTCAGTTGATCATGTCCATGTGGCCAAAGGTGTCATCAACATATCTTAACCAACAGTTAGGTTCATGATCAGTAGATTCCAGGGCCCATGGAATCTGTTGTTCACAAACCCAACTGTTAAGATACATTGATGACACTTTTCTCACTTGGCCACACAGACATGACAAACTGAACCTTTTTAGATTCACCTCAACAATCTACATCCCAGTATCCAATTCACCATGGGGATGGTTCAAACTTGACATCTGCCTTTTCTCGATGGTGAAGTCTACCAAAAACCCTGATGGGACACCCAGACACACAGTTTACTGCAAGGAAACTCACACTGACAGATACAGGCTGACTCACATCATCATCCTTCTCAGAAAATGTCTCCCATAAGGACACTCTTCCAACTAGCTAGTTCATTCTCAGATTCTTACTCAGTCCACCATGAAAAAGCAAACAGTCATCCACACTCTTAAGCAGAATGAATACAAAGACAGACAAGATTGAAGACTAAAGTCACCAATCCAGCTAATGACGATAAACCTGCTGCTTTCACATGCCTACCATATATCGCCACTACAACAGACTGCATCGATAAACTTTTATGCAAACACAACATTAAAGTTTCCTTTGACACTCTACGGAAGGTACAGCAAGCACTACAACAACCCAAGGATCACTTACCACATCCACAAACAGGAGGCATCTACCTAGCTAAATGCAACTGCAGGAAGAGTTACATTGGACAGACTGACCACACCACTGACTGCTACAATGGACTACATGTACATTCAAATCAAAAAACGTTGTCCTTGACCCAATACACAACTAGGTTTTGCCTAGCAGCTCGATAGCCAGCAGCTCCCTAGTTAGGCATATCATCAAATCTAAATGTAACAAGCATTTTCATGATTTCAAAGGGGATAGTTACATATTACTCTCAGATAGGAATTTTGTAAGTTTGTCAGCCCATTTGTAGAAGACATTAATTGTTATGGCGCAAATAGTATTAAATCAGGAGCAGCATCAAACCCTGGTTGCCAAAACATAGCTGGCGACCTTCTGGATAAACATGCAGGGTGGAAAATTGCCATGTTGAAGCTTTATTATATCCAATACGATGAAAAGCATTTGGAGGTTTCTAAAGCATTAGGAGTTTAATCAATTTTTTCCATATTGGGAGAAGGGAAATTGTGCCTTAACCCCCACCAGATTTCCTTCAATTTTTTTTCAAAGATTTTTTGTGAAGTTTTTTTTCTGGCCTCCCTGGCACTCCTCAGTTTACTTAGTTGCCTATGCTTAGCTCATGGTTTACATCACATTCTTTATTCATTGTAACTCAACGTATTAAGAATATTTTTCCAATAAATATCAGTTTGTGGTGCTGTGCAACATTCTCAATGCATATCGTAATGTTTCCTGTCTAATTACAGAGAACAGTGCAGAAAGGGTGTATGGGTAGAAATCACTGAAGCATTTTAAAACTGCATATCTAATTAGACACAATAGATGCTTGGCTTACAGTATGGACCTTTCCTGGCAAGCTTTTTGGATGATTCATGTCCTCAGCATGAAAACTGAAGAAGCACCCATCTACTTATCAATAGCCCCAAAGTGTAGTCAATGATTTGTTTCAAACTTAAGCAGTTTTCTTTTTGCAAAATGTGAAGAGATTTAATGGATTACTACTTGCCACTTGCTATTATCTTATTAGTATGTGCCAACAACTGTATGCAGAACGGATAAATAAATGCTTCAGTGATACTTCCATACTTCCTTTTGCTCCAGTTGCATAGCTTTGGGGTTGGTCAACAACGTTTTTTGAATTGACTGTACATTAGTCTACCACAGCAGTGAATTCTGGGACTGTTATCTCAGCTAAATAACATCAAACAAAAGAACCACAAACCATGACATCTTTTGTTTGGTGTTAACTGAGATATTAGTCTCAGAATGCATTGCTGCTGCAGACTAGTGATATAGTCTAGTAAAGAACAAACGACAAATTAACAACAGATAATACTAGCTTTCTGCCTTGGCTGAGCATGCCTTTGACAATCCTGACCACAACATTAATTTTAAAAATGTACAATTGCTAGCCAAGACTGACAATTATTTACCTCATATCATCCATGAAGCTATTGAAATCTACAAATGACCAAGTAAATTTAACAGATAACCCTCCTAAAAACCTAGCACCAATGGGATCCAACTTGTCGAAGTCCTAAGAGCCACCTCTACTTATTAAAGAAAGTCAGTTGTAAACACATTTTGTATGGAACATTTATTGAACATTTAGGCAATTAGCCTTAGATCTGTTTCTAGATCTTTTTAGACTATTATTCATCAGAGATATAATTTTGTAATCTCCTTAATTAACAGTTAATCAGTAAGAGAGACTCCTTGGAGTTGTGAGTGAGAGTTGTTGAGTTGTGGACTAAAGTACATTGTCCTTAGTCATGGCAAAGCACTTGGCAGCCAATGATATCATCATTCATGAACAGCATGCTTTCAGGAAAAGATTCTCTTGTGAAACTTAAGAAAACACAAGCTGATTTTGGTAGACTTTAGTAAAGAATTTGACTGAGTATCCTATGAAAGTGTATTTACTAGAGTACAGTTGTTAGATTCTTATGGCCTTAGAGGTAATAAATTTAAAATGGATCAAAGCCTTTTTAACAAATAGATCTCAAGGGTATCAGTTAATGGAACCAAGTTCCTACTATACGAGATATCTCTGGAGTGGCTCAAGGAATTGTTTTTGGCTGTTTCAATTTGTTATTTATCAATGACATTAGTACCACTGAAACAGAAAAGGCTTTACAGATTTCATGTGAAATTTGACTGCACCTGTGGCAGTCTTCATCACATCTCAATAAGAATGAGAGGGATTAAAGTGTATATGGTAGCAAATAAATGAAGTGTCTATTGTTCTCTGGTGTCAGGTCCAGGGAAATTGTGATTAGTAGAGGTAGTTTTAGGTTTTTGATTAGTTTGGTCCGAGTGGTGCTAAGTTAGGAGGAGTCTTCTCTGTTAAAATTATTGGATCTTTTGTAGCTTTCAATAGCTTCTTGGACGAGACAAGAAAAAATGTGTTGCCCTCGGCTAGCACTTGTACTGTACATTGTTGAAATTAATGTTGTGGTTGGGATTGTCAAAAGCATGCTCAGGCAGCTATGATGAAAGATAGTATTGTCCATGTTAATTTGTCTTGTTTTTTGTTTTTTTAATGTGGCAGTCAATGGTGTGTCCAGTCTGTCCAACATAGCTCTTCCTGCAGTTGCATATAACTAGGTAGATAACTTCAGTTTGTAGATGTGGTAAGTGATCCTCAGGTTGTTGTAGTGCTTGCTGTACCTTCTGTAGAGTGTCGAAGGAAATTTTGATGTTGTGTTCGCATAAAAGTTTAGTGATGCAGTCTGTTGAAGTGGTGATGTATGGTTGGCATGCGAAAGCAGCAGGTTTATCACCATTAGCTGGATTGGTGACTTTGGTCTTCAGTCAAGAAAAATTTGTCTGTCCTTGTATCCATTCTGCTTAAGAGCATAGATGACTGTTTTTTTTCATGGTGGACAAAGTCAGAATCTGAGAATGAACTAGCTAGTTGGAAGAGTGTCCTTATGGGAGACATTTTCTGAGAAGGATGATGATGTGAGTCAGCCTGTAAATTTGTCGGTGTGAGTTTCCTTGCAGTAAACTGTGTGTCTGGATGCTCTGTCAGGTTTTCGGTAGACTTCAACATTGGGAAAAGGCAGACGTCCATTGTGTCCCATCTCCATGGTGAACTGGACACTGGGATGTAGACTGTTGAGGTGCATCAAAAAGGTTCAGTTGATCATGTCCATGTGGCCAAAGGTGACATCAACATATCTTAACCAACAGTTGGGTTCATGATCAGTAAATTCCAGGGCCCATGGAATCTACTGTTCACAAACCCAACTGTTGGTTAATATACATTGATGACACCTTTGGGACACCAAATGACAAAGGCATCATCAACCTGTCTTAAGTTGGGTTTGTGATCAGTAGATTCCAGGGCCCATGGAATCTACTGATCACAAACCCAACTGTTAAGATACATTGATGACACTTTTCTCATTTGGCCACTAGGCCATGACAAACTGAACCTTTTTTGATGCACCTCAACAGTCTACATCCCAGTATCCAGTTCAGCATAGAAACAGGACACAATGGATGTCTGCCTTTTCCAAATGTTGAAGTCTACCGAAAACCTGACAGAGCATCCTGACACACAGTTTACTGCAAGGAAACTCACACTGACAGATATTTACAGGCTGACTCACATCATCATCCTTCTCAGAAAATGTCTCCCATAAAGACACTCTTCCAACTAGCCAGTACATTCTCAGATTCTGACTCAGTCCACCATGAAAAAACAAACAGTCATCGATGCTCTTAAACAGAATGAATACAAAGACAGACAAATTTTTCTCGACTGAAGACCAAAGTCACCAATCCAGCTAATGACAATAAACCTGCTGCTTTCACATGCCTACCATACATCGGCACTACAACAGACTGCATCGATAAACTTTTATGCAAACACAACATTAAAGTTTCCTTTGACACTCTACGGAAGGTACAGCAAGCACTACAACAACCCAAGGATCACTTACCACATCCACAAACAGGAGGCATCTACCTAGCTACATGTAAATGCAACTGCAGGAAGAGCTACATTGGACAGACTGACCACACCACTGACTGCTGCATAGACTACATTCAATTCAAAAAAAAATTGTCATTGACCCAATATGCAACTACATGACCAAGTGCATATCTAATTAGACACAATAGATGCTAGGCTTACAGTATGGACCTTTCCTGGACCTTTTTTGGATGATTCATGTCCTCAGCATGAAAACTGAAGAAGCACCCATCTACTTATCAATAGCCCCAAAGTGTAGTCAATGATTTGTTTCAAACTTAAGCAGTTTTCTTTTTGCAAAATGTGAAGAGATTTAATGGATTACTACTTGCCACTTGCTATTATCTTATTAGTATGTGCCAACAACTGTACCACTGTACCCAGAGTGCCACTCTGGGTACAGAGTGGATAATAAATGCTTCAATGATTTCTACCCATACGTTCTTTTGCTCCAGTTGCCTAGCCTTGGGGTTGGTCAACGACAATGTTTTTTGAACTGACTGTACATTAGTCTGCTACCTCACCTAAATAACATCAAACAAAAGAAACACAAACCATGACATCTTTTGTTTGGTGTTAACTGAGATATTAGTCTCAGAATGCACTGCCACTGCAGACTAGTGATATAAGTCTAGTAAAGAACACAAAAGACAAACTAACAACAGACAATACTAGCTTTCCGCCTTGACTGAGCATACCTTTGACAATCCTGACCACAACATTAATTTCGAAAATGTACAATTGCTAGCCAAGACTGACAATTATTTACCTCATATCATCCATGAAGCTATTGAAATCTATAAATCACCCAATAATTTTAAACAGAGGACACTCCTATAAACTTAGCACTAATGGGATCCAACTTGTCAAAGACCTAAGAGCCACCTTTACTTGTTAAAGAAAGTCAGCTGTAAACGTATTTTGTATGAAACATTTATTGAACATTTAGGCAATTAGCCTTAGATTTATTTCTAGATCTTTTTAGATCATTATTATTCATCAGTTATGATTTTGTAATCTCCTTGTACAGTTGTAATCAGTTAGAGAGAGTCCTTGGAGTTGTGAGTGAGAGTTGATGAGTTGTGAACTAAAGTACATTAACCAACAAACTCCTGAGACCTTTGAACTATCAGAACAGTAAAATTTGAGCAATCAGTTATTTGTTGAATTGTAAACCATTATTGTCTACATTTGTTTATGTTCATTTACTCTTGAGAAGGGTAGATGTAATGATGTAATATATCGTGTATTGCATGTTAATACACAGTGCCCCGGAAGTGAAAGATAACTTTTGGATGTAGACAGGATGCCATTTGAGCTGGTGGAGTACCCAATTGAATTTTTCAGTTGCACCAATGTTACCCAAGTACTTTATATGCCTTATAAGTATTGTTGCATGCTGATCAATGATAATGTTTTAAAAAACAACACAAACTTATGATAGCTGTGATGCACTACTTGTACACCATGGTAGCAAGGCAGTGTGCAAACTTGTAAATCAGGTTGGATTTTCCCTTTCTAAAAAAAAAAATCCATGGCAGCAATGGACAAACTAACCAAAATTCAAGGGATGAAGTGATGCCTCTCTATTCTGCTAGTTTTAGAAACAGCTCATCTACTCCTTCAATTACCATCTCATTAAAAGCAGGGAAAGGAACATCTAGTATCTGGGTTCAGGCTCTATCATGAGTAGTTACCACATCTGTTTGTATGATTTTTATCTACATAATGTACATGTCTTGACTTGTCTGGAATTTCATCTTCCTCACCCAAGATATTACTAATGCTCAAGTTAATTTTTTCTTGATTCACTCGAACAGATTCTTGACTCCAAAACCATAATTTTAAAAGGGCTAATAGGACTAAACTTTTTAAAATTAATATAATTGAAAAGAAAGCATGTATAAATCTGTAATTGAAATAATGTTTGCTAGTCCAGAGAAAAATAATATAAATTAATATTAATATTAAATAAAGAATTGAAATTTTTTTGTTTTTTAAGTTAATAACCTGAAAGGAGATGATTTGAGCCAGATGCTGTATTAATATGGTGGAATGATGGCCATAGTTTGGGTCAGTTCTTGCCATGCCAATGAATTCCACCAAAGTTCTTTCCTCATCAAAGGTCCATCAATGGAATGTGACAAAGGATTTTGTTGGCAATGGGCCTTTACTTATTGAAGGAAATGTGGCTAAAACAAATGTGTGTAAAACAGGTGTAAATATTCATTAAATTGGACATTTTTATATGTTGTCAAGTTAAAAAAACATCAGGTTTCGATAACACACCTTATGCATTATTTCGATCTATATAATGGACCTTAGCACTGCAGCTGGACTTACCTTTAGAGTTGAATAGTTTAAGGGAGAGAGAGACTTCTTAGAGGAGCTTGTTGTGTTTTTCCTTTGTTTCAAGATTGACGGTTTGCCTGGTGTGTTCTCTTAGGGAACACAGATTTGCTTATTGCTCTCCATAAGCGGCCCACAAACACACTAAAAAAAATCCAGAATAAGAAACATTTATAAACAATTAAATAATTATGTACCAAATATCATATGAGAGAAGTTTGGGTTTACAAATTTGCGTGCAAAAGGTGAAAGATTGAGGGTGAGGTTTTCCATGACCTACAATTTCCTGTCATCTTTGCAGGGAACCAGCTTCAAGTCAAGATTGATTACACCATATCACTCACCCCAACTTCCAAACTGTAAAGCAAAGTTGAGCATTTTTCCAGCCCCAGGGGCAACATTTGCATCCAATCTCCCTGTATTCCCCCACCTTGCTCCTTGGTTAGCTGTGGATCAACTCCTAGGGGAAGCTGCTGATAGGTGCATAAGCAGCCCACAAACACACTAAAATCCAGAATAAGAAACATTTGTGGTCTTTCTGCATGTACCAAAAACTATTGTTCATTGGTTAGGGTTCTTGTATTGCATAGTATTGTTTAGCTTCAATAATAATAATAATAATAATAATAATAATAATAATAATAATGATTTATCACTTATAAAGCGCAAATTAACATTCTAATATGATCAAATGTGCCTAACAATGATAAACTACACTAAAACTTAAAATCAAACTTAATATAACACTATATATATACTATATATTATATATACAGTATGTAATTATATTAAAAACCTAACTATAATATGATACTAAAATAAAACTATAAAATCTAAAAACTAACTAAGATATTAAACTTTATTTACTAAGATAACATGCATACGCTCTTTGAAATAAATAGGTCTTAATGACTCTCTTAAATTGTTCAAAGTTCGTTATAGCTCTGATTAGCAGGAAGCTTATTCCAGTGTAGAAGCCGCTACTTGGAAAGCTCGGTCCCCAAGAGTTTTCTTTGTTTTCGCTGGTGGGGGCGTTAGGAGTAATTCTGCTGACGACCTTAGGTTATATTTTGGCTCTTGTTTAATTCTAACTAGCTGACATAAGTCGGCTGGAGCAACCCCAATAGATTTAAAAATTAACATTAAGCTTAATACTTTGAACTCAATTCTAAAAGTTATATGAAGCCAATGCAATCAATATAGTATAGGTGTTATATTAGCTTCTGGTCCATTGTTTTAAGCTTTTGTTTCTATTGAATTACACAATCTGTGCAATGGTACACGCAGAAGCAGTGGCAGATCCAAGGGTTCCATGGAACCCCCCTTGAGGCAGGGATCGGGAAACGCCCGCGCCATAGTCGCATTTCAACACAAAATGGCCCATCGAACATGCCCTTTCCTGTGCCATTTGGCGCATGTGTTTCTC
>WUAP02124138.1:0-15443 GCA_015163945.2 Stichodactyla helianthus | reverse complement strand
TTCCATTAGAAATGAAGTATGTACCTGAAAATCAACCCATTTTACGACTGGTCTGCCAAAGGCAGCCCAGTAAAAACAAAGGTAGATTATGACTGGGCTTGCCACAGGGCAGCCTAGTAACAAAGGTAGATTATGACTGGGCCTGCCACAGGGCAGCCCAGTAAAAAAAAACAAGGTTATTTATGACTGGGCCTGCCACAGGGCAGACACGCGCTGCATTTTTAGACTGGTATACCACAGGTAGCCCAGTAAAAAACAAAGGTAGATTATGACTGGGCTTGCCACAGGGCAGCCCAGTAAAAAAAAAAAAGAAAAACCCAAAGGTAATTCATGACTGGGCCTGCCACAGGGCAGCCCAGTAAAAAGAAAACATTAAAAAGAATTTTGAACTAGCATTTACCAGCCCCACGTAGACCTCTTTACCTTCGTGTGCAAATTGCCCATTTCAGACCACGTGGCATTCTCTTGGAAATTGTTCCTTTATTATGAAATGTTAACATATCGACATAAGAAAGAATTAATTCCCAAAAGTGAAATCACGTGGTCTGAAATGGGTTAAACAACGAAGGTAAAGAGGTCTATTATGCCTAATCTCTAACCGCGCTTTTAATGAACATTTTACTCGATATTATTCATTTTTTAATCATAGCCAGGAGTTGAGACAACCGTATGGCTTCCAGCTAGGCCTCGAGCATGAGTAATGCAACGTGCATTAAATTTGGAGCCATTACTGAGGGGAAAAGACTTCTAAAATAAGCTATAGCTAGGGTTTGTTTTGGCTCAACTGCAAAGTCATTTTGTTTTGGGCTCACTTTATTGGTCAGCGGTATTATCTGTCATCAACAGGGAAGCCACTGATCACAAGAACAGGGTGAATTCTGATTAAACAACAACAGCAACAACAACAGCAACAACAGCAGCAGCAACAACAACAACAACAGCAACAACAGCAGCAGCAACAACAACAACAACAGCAACAACAGCAGCAACAAAAACGAGAAAATTTTGGGAATATTCAATATGTTCTACTTATATGCATTTATTGCCAGATCAATTCATCAATAAACTTTTAAGTGTAAGGCCTCTAGGGTGCCATAAATGCTGCAGTTATACTTCTATCGGCCTAACCACCATTTTGAATATGCGCTAGCTAGCGATGCAAGCCGCTTTACTGTTTCAATTTTCTGGCTATGTTTGCTTTTCTTGTTGTTTTATATGTTTTATTTTGTTATTTCTCTCTTTAGAAAGTCTAAGACTTGGATAGTTTCGATTCCAAGTTCATTCAGAACGAAAGTTCGTCAAAATGGGGGACATCTTATCTAACAAACAGGAATCGCGGACAATGCCACGTAAAAGGCGTGCTAAGCGCGACCTGTATGAGGTTCTCCAAAGATCAAAACTTGGACCTCTTTTGTTAAAAATTTTGATCTTTCATTCAGGAATGGACTTAAGACCATAAAAAGCATTAACTTGTTTCAGGATGGCGTCAGTGAGTTCTATAAGTTTCCACAAAAGTGATTATTCCGTGATTATTCCGACATCTTAAATTGTCCTCAGCTCATACACGTCAACTTTGTTTGACATTTATAGTTATTTCTGTCGAAAAAAATATTAAGTGATCATGTGACTCACTCAGGAAACCCATTTTCAAAAACTTAGCTCTGAACTAACATAGGAACAGGTTGTTCTGTATGACTACGGCGTTCTGTACCGCTACCTTCAGCTGGTTTACTTTCTGACTCATTTACAAGGTTCAGAGCCCAACAGTCTGATTTAGACCAAGTCTTGCCCAAGTCCCATATACTTCTTGGAGGGTCGTAAAGTTCTTGATTATACAAAGCAGTACACATCGAGCACGCTCTCTTTGGAGCGGTTGTTTTGTATTTTGTTTTCCATCGAAAATATTCCATGTAAGCGGAGTCATTTCCGTTGAGGTAGCGCAGATATTCAGCAAGTTCTTTAGGGGAAGAAAAGTCCCGCACGTCAATATAGGAATTCGGGATCGCTAGAGCGGGATTCGAGTAGTTAGCTCCTCCCATTACAATAGGAACTATGTCATTCTCCAAAGCATTGTACCAGTATTTTTCAGTAATGTAATCATGACAATTCCCGTTTTCAAATGCAAGGAAAAACTTGTAGCGTCTTAAGAGAAGCCTACAAGATGTCGAGCGCTGCGGCAAAGGACAAGTCAATGACCCACAATGGCCATAGACATCAACGGGGATATACCGTTGTAACTGACCCACATAGGCATTTCGTTCAGTTCCTCTACAATTACTGGCCATCCAAGCTACAAATAAGTCTTTGTAGGACAAGTCTACTTCCTGGACAGCGTCGTCCGGTTCTAACGACGTATATCTTCCATATGGGATGTAGATTTCAGAATCTTGTCTATACGACATCGTCCAGTTAAAAAGTCCATTGAGAGAAGATGAAATATTACAATTTTGGGGATTTTCTAGTATGTAGTAAAACCATATTTGGTCAGCTCGAGTCCGATTCGGTAAAGACTTCAAAGAGCCTATATCCGGTCCATGGAATCCAACAGCATCAGCCAATGGTAATAAATCTTGATCGTAAGTAATTTCACATTTATATTCGCAGTTCTCAAATGCTAATCGTCCAGATAAAATAGGCGGTCTTAGAGGCCCAGCCGATGGATGATCTATCCAGAAATTTCCAAAGAATTTCGTATAAAGGACTATCAACTTTACAGTTGGCTGAAGACTCTTTCTCTTTTGTCTGAATCCAGTATCTTTCAAATCGACTTTGATAGCTGGTTTACCAAAAGCAATCGAAATCTCATGTACTTTGGACAAGAACACCAAAAATACTAATCCAAAACATAGGAGACCTCCCAGAGCGATGTGTTTATAATGCTTGATTAATAAACGATACATTTGTTTTGGCGGTTCAATTTTAACCATGCAATTTGTTTTTATATATACATATATTTTTCTATTCAAACGCGAAATATATATAGTCTAAACACAAGAAGTTTAGGCTGGTGGCAGAGTTGAGTTCATGCATTATTCACGAGTTTTAAGAAAAGAGAAACGAACCGTTGTCATAGCTCCGTCGAGCGACACTCATGAATTCAGTTTGGAAGCGCCGTGACAAGCTAGTGATTTTTCACTTTACAAAACTGGCTAAGCAACAACTTCCTAATTTAAATCAGAATGTTTTTAAATTCAAGTTAAACATAATTGACGTCTCTGTTTCACAAGTGAGTATTTATCGACAGCAAAGTCAGGATATGTCAAACTCTGTGTTGAATATATTTTCCAAAATGATCTCATCTTCATTTTTGTTTTCATTTTTTTATTCTTCACAAAGAGAATCCTAAAGGGTAAGATGGGAATTGGAGTTTGCCTACTTTCTCATGTGGAAAATGGGATTTAGGTCACTGGGAATGGGAAAAACTACGAAATGGAAGGGAAAATGTTTGTAAATAAGAAAAACGTTTGGGGTTTGGAAGCTGGGAAGTAGGATTCGCCAATTTTTTTGCATTTTTTGTTTTGTTTTGTTTTTTTTTTTTCCATTGCCGCTTACTATTCAATTTACCTTGTATTTTACATCTTCTCCCCTTATAGCCGGTTATCATATCCGAGATTTCTATATATACTTATTTCAAGAAAGTTAGTCACGAAAAACCTACAAAGCTGGGACCGTGGAGGATCATGGGAAATATACTTAATTAACAAGTAATGTCACTTGACACAAATTTAAGTTTTCGAATGGTTATATGAGGTGAAACTGACTGGCAAAAGATTTCAAATCCATTAAAATAGTTATAAAAATAAGGTAGAAACAGAAAATGTATTTACCCATAATTCTTGTCGATCTCAGCCTTCTAGGTTTTAAAGTGACAAACTTAATAGACCCTTTCAACTTCGTTGTTTGTTTACCCATTTCAGACCACGTGATGCCACTCTTGGGAATTATTTCTTTCTTATGTTGATAGCTTAACATTTTCATAATAAAAGAACGATTCCCAAGAGAATGCCACGTGGTCTGAAATGGGCAATTTGCATACGAAGCTGAAAGGGTCTATTGAAATAAGTATATTCTGTTTAAGCAACAGAAGTTGGGCTTCCTGTGGAAGGGCCAACCAAAAAGATGGCTGCAATTGGATTAACAAGAATAGTTTCTCGTAATTTTTCTCGTGCAAAACAAAGTTCTTCCAAACGTTTTGACCCCCAAGAAACTGTAATAGTTCGCCAACCAGCTGTTGCAACTACAGTTCCTTCAGTTTCGCCATTTCCTTTGAAACTAGAGACGTATTTGCGACTAGCAAAGATTCCTTACAAGAATCGTTTTGGCGGTGCTTTCTCTTCTAAAGGCAAAATACCGTGGATTCAGTACAAGAACGACACAGTAGCTGACTCTAATTTCTGCATTAGGTATCTGAATGATAAGTTTGAGGTGGACTTGGATGCAGGACTCAGTAAAAAAGAGAGAAGTATTGGTCATGCTTTGTTGACAATGTTGGAAGAAAACACTTACTGGTAACTTTAACACTGGTATCCCAGTTTACTATTGAATTATTTGATTTAATTAATTTGATTTAACAGTCATATCACATCACATTTTGTCGGTGGATGCAATGTTTATAAAATCCCAATAAACAGTTAATGCATTTTCATTATTGATCTCAAAGTGTTTCTCACTCTTCTTAAAGCCCCACTATAATTTTCTCAGTAACTTATCTCTCAAATGATTGAAACTGTGGCATTGCAGGTTGCCAAGATGAGGTGTTACACTGCAATGTGATTGCAGCAGCTTGCAAGAAATGATGCATTGTGCAACGATGTTGCACATTGCTGCAATCCATTGCTAAAAAAAGAACTCAGTTTTACTTCAAGATTTGTTGCACACAATAATAAAATCACAAAACAAACCATGTTCTGCTATGCAATCCTCCAGCAACTTGCTTGTGATAATGTTGTAAAACAAGTGGCTGAGAAAATCGCAAAGTGTTGGAAATTGCTGTCAAAACTTCATCCAACAATATCCAACAATGCCCAACAGGCTATGAAAACACTCCCAATGTTTGGAACGTGCAAATTCCTTTCTAAAATTTAACTCCTATTTTCTCCTTGCATATAGGACTATGGCCTATTATCGCTGGATTGAAAATCCCTACAGAACTATCAATTTTCTTTTCCCAACTGCATCTCCTTTAAAGAAAAAAATCATAGTTTTTGCAGGGCAGCGTAGAGTAAAGAGTTACCTACATGGCCATGGAATTGGGCGACACACAAAGGATGAGATATATTCCATTGCATCACGTGATCTTGCATCTGTTTCTGCACTGCTTAACAACTCTCCTTTCCTACTAGGTGAGAAAGTAAGTTTTGTTGATACAGCAGCCTTTGGTTTGTTAGCAAACTTTGTATGGCATGATGTGGAATCTCCACAAAATGAAATGATAAAAAATGATTTTAGGAATATTGAAGACTATTGCCACAGAATCAAAGAGCAAGTATGGCCAGATTGGGATAAGGAAATCACAATGAGAAAAGCAATCATGTACAAAAAGAAATAAAACAAATTTTGAACTTAAAGTACAGTGGATTTGGAAAAAAAAAATTTTTTTATTAATCAATAAACAATAACAAAATAATAATTACTTATAGAAATACTCTGGCATTCACTGCAATTATTTATGGAAAATTGTTAGCTGGCATTTCAAAACTTTTGGGCCTATACACTGCTCAACTGAGAAAGCATTTGGTTTTTGGCTCATTTGCATTGAATTTGAGTCATACTTTGCATGGACACAGTTTTCATGTGCAGTGAAGGAGTACAGGCTATTTTATTTCTGTAAAGTGCCCCTATGAATCAAGAATAAGAAACCAGTGAAAATTCAGAAAGCTGAACTGGTCCATGAAATTTTTATATATTTGTCTACTAAGGAATAACTGAATAAAATAAAAAGGCAATTTTTAATCTCATTGTATGCCCCTTTTCAATTCCCTTCAATTATATGAAGCAGAAGGGTCCCTGAGAAGTTTGGGAATAACAAAATATTATGCTCATAGTTTAAAACTTTATTGTTAGTTCATTTCACAACATTTATCATATTAAAATATGTGCATGTATAGTAGTAATTATTAAAATTGATAGGAGTTTTCACTAAAAACTTGAATGCCACAAAACTAATCATTGTGTAATAGTGTTTCAGCTTTTATATAATTACCATCATTTTAATACATTGTTTTTTGGTCAAAATGAATTTCTAGCAGTAGCTGATAATATGAAAAAATTAAATTTAGTTAATTTTGATTTTTAAAATTTTGACCCAAAAGTGAATTAACTATTTTTATTTAAAGAATAACCCACTCTTAAAAATATTTCTGTAACTTTCTAATACTACAAATTAGTGCATCATTCTTTGCTGAATATATGCTATTGTGTTTTAATTCCATTCCATGACACGACCTCTCCCTCTATGAAATCTATTTTGTAGCCACGTCTCTGTCCTTGGCCTCAGCTTCTTAAAGATACTGTCTTAGTAAAAACAATTAGCTTACTTTTGAAACTGAAACTCACTAAAAATGACTATATATTCATTACAATTCTGTATGCAATAGTACATAGAATCATATAGCATAATAGTAAATCGCTGATTGGTCGACAAGAGTGGTGATTTAGCATGGAATCAGACGTTTGCATAGCATATGTGCTTGTCAGCATGTCAAGCTTTTCCTCAAGTTTTTCCTTTTTAAAAAAATGCTATACAATTCAAAGAAAATGGATTGGCTTGATGAGGGAATTCCATGTTGAATTCCCTTGTCAGCCAATCAATTTAACTATAGAATCTTACAACTAAATAATTCATAATAAAAATATATCACCAAGAGATTTTACCTTACCTTCCCCACCCCAATAATTTTTTATGGCCCCACCCACGATCACTGAGAATTAGCATATAAATAATAATTGTAATAATTAATAAGCATTGTAGAGTTATGCTTAGCTACACTATTTTTCATTCTTTGGGGGGGCAGCTGGAGCAGGATTAGGTGTGCCATGGCAGAGTCCTTTCCCTTGTCTATGTCCATGCATTAAAATCTGTGACCTACATGTACTCCCCTATTTGCACCAGCTGCCTGGTCCCCCCCTCTCAGCATCTTCTAAATATGATGGGTCCCTTAGAAATCTTTCACATAAAAATATAAAAATTGATGCATGCATGCCATATTAAATTTTGTAATTATATAGTTACTTGTCAGTGAATAGATTTCTGAAGCAGCATTGATGCAGTACTAGTGATGCTGTTACCATATATATGATTGCGTATAGTGTATTTTGATTTGCAAATACATTTGCCCCAACAGTGTTTTCATCACGTGATGTCATCGTGACCATGTTGGTTGGTTTATAACAAAAGATTTCTCATTAGGTCCTTTTGTCTGTACCACCAACATGGCCACCCTTTGTCTTTTGATCCTCTTGGGAATGGCTGAAAACACACTATAGTTTAATGTTAATTTGGTAATTTTCCTAAGAATGTACATGTATGCATGTGTGTTGGATCAGTGTATGTGGATGAATTTACATGCATCTCACTACTAATTAAAATTGAATAATTATAAGGGACCATTCATTTTTTTATCGGGAGGGGGGGGGTTAGTGGTTTTTGGAATTTTTGCAAAAAATGTTGTGTAGCACCCCTTTTATTCCATAAAATTTTCACTTGCCCCTCATTTTGTCTATGTTTTGTGTGACCCCCCCACCAACATATCATTTTTTTTCTATGGCCCCAGCTTTCAAGCCAAATTTTTCAGGTGACCCCCACAAAACCACCAGTCCCCCCTCCCGATAAAAAATGAACAGTCCCTAATCATTTTTCCACTTATTAAAATACTAATAATAACCATTAATAAAAAAAATTTAGTTTTTGGATGTTTTTGTGCTTGTCATTAATTCTAGTAATGCCCCCACTGCTCCAAAGTAACCCTGTAATAGGAAGAAAAACAATGTTAAATCAAATATTTTATTAGTAATATATTCTGTTTAATAATACATATATCATTATCTATGAACAAACCTTTAATAGTTTTTGTTCCCCTTTAAAATGTACATACCCATTGAATATATAGAGGATATTACATGGGCGCGCGGAGATACGAATTTTATCTTCGAGTGTTGATGATATCTCTCACGAGTGAGCGCAGTGAATGAGTGAGAGATAATTCAACACGAGAAGATAAAATTTGTATCTCCAAGCGACCATGTAATGTTCTGTTTATTTTATAAATATCGATGAAATATTCAGGATCAGATAAGAATTTTAAGGCCATTTGTGATTGGTTGATACAAGGGAAGTCATGGCAATGGTGATATCTTCACATGTGAAGGATAAAAATGATATCTTCACTGTGTATGAAGGTTTAGAAACAGGAGAAATCCTGGTATTTCATCGATATCTATATAATAAGTTATTTTAACGTGAAAATAAGGTAAATAACATTGCGGCAAAGGCACACTTATGGCACCAATCATACTGTGAGCTACAAAATCTGCTCTTATTGTAGGTTTTGTTTTTTTATGCTGAGAAAAAAGTTAATCTTCTGTCACTGGTAATGTTCATGTGATGATACGGGCAATGTTTTACATTTAAATTTAACATGATGTGAATTTCTATTACACCTGGCCTCTCAATAACTTACCTCATGTCTCAAAAACAGTGCTTTCATGGTGTCTTTGGACCAGTAGTCCATGGCAGATGCTAGAAGTTTCATGGATATCTCATTCTTACGTAGAAAATTTCCCACAAACACAACTCTTTCAATTTTCTAAAAAAAGAAAAATAAATTCAAAGTACTTAAGTTATGCATAATGATGGTGCTCTGTATGTACTTCTTTTGTAAATGCTTTATTATTAGAAAGGTACTAATCCATACTCAGCCTAATTAACCACAGCAATTACTCACAATTTTTTTTGACACACAAGAGTTGAGATGTATTTGCATATGATGTGTTTTTAACAGCTTCTATATGTGAAGTGCAAATTACTTACAGCATTAACTGCACACATACGAGCAATTGAGCCAATATTGTTTGTGATTGTAATGAGTGTTGCTCTTGCAATGTCTTCTGGTTTAACTTGTGATCTCTTGTCAGCATAGCACATCTTGCCAAAACTGGAGAAAAAAGCAATAAATCAAAGAATGGTTTGGCCATTTATTATAGGGGGAGGGGCCTGGGGTCTTACCTACTTAATTTAGCTACCATAGCAACAGTATAAAATCTTACTAGTTGTTTTAGTTGCCATAGCAAGCACAAATGTTGAATTTTACCTGCTAATTTCAGCTGCCATAGCAAGCAACCCTGTAGAATGTTAACTACTTATTTTAATTACTATAATTATAGCAACAGTGTCTTACCTACTAGCCACAGTATCTCCAGGCAGATTGAATTTGCTATAATCTCCTCCATAAATGTCTTTGACTAGTTTATCAACTTTGTTTCCATCACCTTTTGCTGCCAACTCAATGGCTTCTTCAAATGTGTCACAGTTTGTTAATAAACTACAAAGGCCTAAGAATGTTCCTCCACCAAGACTGCAATAAAAAATGAGAATTATTGTCTAGTGGTTAACTTAATTCACAGAAGTAGTTTTCATAAGACTGAAAAGTCACTGAGCACTGGCACAGCCATTTTAGAGAGATTACAACATTTAGTGAGCCATTATCACAGTGCATGAAGTCTACTGCGTAGGTCACTGTTCATCCAATAAAATACTCTAACCTGGCACCAGCAAGTTCACTGGACAGCATATCAATATACTATGTAGTGTTTACGACATGAGCAGCCGTGTTGTATCAGAATTTATAACATGAGCAGAAGGCGAGTGATTGTAAATCTGATACAACATGGATGCAAATGTTGTAGACTACTTAAACAACGTCTAGTTGTGTGCTCTCATATTCTACTGATTTTTTTCAAAATGATTCAAATCTGGCTGAAAAAATCCAAGGTAAAGTTTATGCAAATGAAGACAATTTTGTATCTGAATTACAACCTCCTCTATGGTCAGTGATTTCTATTGTGTTTTGCTCATTAATTATTCATGAGTTGTTAAGTAATATATAAAGTATGAGCGGGAGATCGCGAATACTTTATATAACTTAGGAAATGTCTAGGACTATATTTTCATGTTGTAGTGATTTTTAAAATGAATTGAGTAATTTTGGCTGAGAAAATCCAAGTTAAAGTGGAATGCAAATGAGTACGATTCTTTATCCGAATTTAAAGACTCCTTCACGCTTATGATTTTCCATTGTTTTGGCCTCATTAATTATTCATGAATTTTCTAAAAGTTTTTACAGCCACTTGAAGTTAACTGCTCTTATAATAGTCATGTTAGGAAGTTCCTCTTAAGGACACAAATTTGCAGAGTAGCTCTTGTAATCAGCTGGGTGTTTTTCCTGCTGTCATCACTTTTCCGTGTTGCACTTGCCAGCCAAAGAACAGGTTAACTAAATGTGACCTTCCGATAGTACACTAAAATGAAATTTATTGGCCCGTCTGCCAGAATCATATAGCATCAAGGCCTGTTAAAGCCAAAAATATAAGTTGCAAACCAACATTACTTTTGAAACTCTATGAAAATATGCTTTAAATTCAAAAATATGTGTACCTTGTTCCGCTGATCCTGTCATATTTTTCTGCTGATTCAACGGCAAGTATACTGACCCCAGATCCAATATTTACAACCAAATATGGGTATGGATCAGTGTCAAAGTCATATGGCACTCTTTCTGCTTTGTCTATACATTGAGGATTGCTCCAGTAATAACATTCATGTGGGAAATGGTTATTGATATAGTGAATTCCATGAATTAGGCAATCAAGCTCATCATATTTTACTAGTTGAACTCCCAAAACCTGTCAGCAAAAAAAATATCAGTTAGGGAAAAGAGAATAAGTCAATGACCTTATACACCTAATAATTATATTTAGTCATTGCATGGCCATTCAAAACCTCTATTGCCAGCCTTTTTGCATTATGCTGCACACCATAACTATTTTAAAATTCACATACCTCTCTGAACTCCTTTTCAAATTTAAAAGCCCCTCCTCCTGTAGCACAGACTTTGCTATCCAAAACTGATGCATTTAACCTTTGTGCAACATCAAGAAAAGATGCCATATGGCAAGTTGGGAACCGTATGAAGTGTAAATTTCCTTGTCGGCCTCCAATTTCTAAACTCTTCATTTCTAATATGTCATCTCTGATACCCTCTTCACCATACTCCACATTTGATATAATAAACTCTCTTAGTGCTTCTAGACCAGCTTGTTCTTGGCGAGAAGATTTGATGGTGGACTCAAGGGGTTCAAAATATACAAGTTTGACCAGTGTTCCTCCAATATCCAAACCAAAACATGGAAGTCTTGCTGTGAATAAAAAATACCTTGTTTGTGTTAAACTTTACAACTGGGTTTTGCCATCAAGTCACATGGATTCAGCTACACAATAGACCTTTTCCAAATTTACTTGGATGATCACAAAACAATGGAGCTTCCAAATCGAGACTGAATTTGATTCTTTTGTTTACCAAGGCCAACCTTGACTTGAAACCATTATTTTTTGATCATCCAAGTGAATTTGGGAAAGCTTTATTGAATACTTCTCAGAAAAAGTTTAGCTGGGAATAATTAGAAAAATGAATTAAATTAACCTGAGGATGACATCCATGTCAAAAACATTAAATTAACTTAGGATAACTTTACTGCCTATAAATGTAAAAATCATATACCGGTATACAGCGACTTGTTATCATGACAAATTATGTTAACAATACATATATCATGGATAGATCAAGATGTGGATGCATTGCATTGTGATTGGATGACCATTCACAAGAAAACAAATTTTTGCATACTGCACAGACCATAATTGTACATGCTGTAACCCAATACCATAGCAACTACATGTAACTGGCTAAATAACAGAGCTTTCTCAGAAGCTATATTTAATCCCATGAGATTAAAAACCAGTTTTCATTATAAAAGCTTGAATGTTCATGAGGCTTGCCATATTCTTTCAAAATAAATTCTTTTCATCAACATGGCCACTGCATCAGAAACTTCTATTTATATCCAAACACTACAGAAAAACACATGCATAAATAAATGAGTGTTCACCAAAAAATATAGCTATATAAGCCAATAATCAAGCCGATAATGTGTTTCACTAGCTAGCTAATATCTAGCACTGTAATATATTTAGAAGTAAGCAGTAAAACAACAATTAAAAAATTAATATTGTCTATATTATGAATGTACATATTACGTGTATAGTCAAAGACTAGTACAGGCGTGGTGCAATAATGGATAATAAATACAGTATACCCACTAGAATCTTGGAGCCCTCTCAAGCTGCAAGTCTCCACAAAAAACACCATTTCCTCTCTGTTTTACAACTTTGTAAAACTTTTTCAAAGCAGCAAATTTTTTTTTTTTTGTTCTTATATATTATGAGGTATGAGTTTATGCTTTCAAACTGCTGACAGAAATGTGAGCTTTGGACACTCAGGAGCAAGAGAGGAAAAGTGAAAATGAGTTTATTTGCAGGTTCTGTACCAGCAAAAACTTCAAGAAAAAAATTTTCTTTTACTTATTCATGACTTTACCAGTAATTAATGCAGAAACGTAGTAGACTATACTCATCTGTCTTTCAAAAAACTTGTACTTTTTAAATACTCCTAATCACTCAACTATTTTAAAAGGTTAGGGACCAGTCATTTATTAGAAAGGGGGGGTGGGGGGGTGGGCTGGTGCAAATGGGAAGGGGGTCACCAAATTTTAAGCAAGGAAAAAGGGGGGCTATAGAAATTTATGCAAATATATCGTCATCAGACATTCTTGATGTATGTAGGAAGGGGGAAGGGTCAAAATGAATTGTGCATCACAAAAAGGGGGGTCAAGTAAAACCAAACATGGCACATCCGCTTTTGCACCAGCCCCCCCCTATAAATAATGACTGGTCTCTTAAAACCGATTAAATTTTATGATTTTCTTAATAAGAGCTTAATTGTCTTACCTTTTGTCAAAGTGCCATTGCAAATCCCATCAATTTTGGAACAAAACATATCTAATGCATTTTTTGCGGATGATGTATTGCTAACTTGGTTGGATGTATTCATATTAAAACTTAAAATATTTACTATATTAAAATAAAGCTTATCGTCTGGGCTGAAATTTAAGTTGACACGTTCGATGTACTTTGACGTGGAACGAGAATAATGATGACAACAGATTCCCAACATCAACTCGATTTTATCATTAAACATCAACCCAAAATAAACGACTAATAAATGATGGAGATCTCAAGTCTTCAATAACGCTTTGCCACATCACTATAAACTTTTATCACTGAATTTAATTTTACTACTAATTAATGAAGCGCTCAAACGTGAAACGTGTTTAACAAAAACTGTCCGAAGATTTCACGAAGCTACGAAGCAGGTATCGACTGATTATATCTATCGATAATCATTCGTAATTAACCCGTAAGACTTTTCACGAGAAGAAATTTCACGAAGTTTGCCCGAAATAGGTATCGATTGGTAAATTTAAGTCGATAAGAGTTCGGTTTTACCCATACGGCATTTCAGGTCGCGCACGTGTGGACAAGACAGCATGGCGTTCGTGAACCCAAGTGGAGCAGTTTTCGTTCGTACCCTTCAATCCTTAGTCGAAATAATACTCACAGACCACGCATATGCCAAACCATGGTCAGCACACCCAGAAGCAAGCAAGGCCAAGCCGATGAGGACGCTTTTCTTGTCAAAAGACGAGGACGAAGCAATTCGAAAGTCGCCGGAAGATGAACTCATTGAAGTTTGTGATCCAAAACCTCCGACGAATTCAACGATTGTATATGATACTACGAAAGCTAAAACTGTCATGTCTGAATGCGAAAAACACGTTACGACTGTCACGAGTAAAAGGACGCCAGATACTTGGGAAGAACTCATTTGTCGGTCAGTGTTTTTTAGGGATTTTGAAATTCTTCCGCAATATTATTAAGTACTTTACTGTTGCTAGCATCGCTTCTTGCTGCAGATGCCTAGTATTGAGTTTAAAGTCGATGCAGTAAATTAATGTCCTCGATTTTGACGGTAATAATCCGATTGGAGTTCAGTTTAACAAATGCATCGCCTTCAAGACTATTTTTCTTTCATTTTTCGTGCATAAGTGTGTAAATTAGTAATGATAATAATAATAATAATAATAACTTTATTATTTATACAGCGCAAAATTCATTTAGATATGATCTAATGCGCTTTACATAATCATAAAGAAATACTTAAATGAAAATGAATACAAATTGAAATTATTTATAGGGCAACCATAATTGAATTAATAGTGTAATATTGGGGAAAAATTAGCTTGAGTCTATTTAAAAGTCCTGTTAAACAGTGAAACTTGAAGGTTCTTGCAACAGCATTGAGATAAGTGGTGACAATGCCTGTTTTATGATATATACTAGTTTACTCGCTAGTTTCCATTTGTTTTATGATACGTGCAGTTGCACAAGAAGAAAGCTGTGCATGTTACATGGTGTATATAGGTTAAATGCCATCAAGCAGGAGTTCGCATTGTGTAACATACATGATGTAACAGCTGTGTGTGGCACTGCACACAACTATGAGATTGTACTCTGACAACCCTGCAAAATCCCCTCGCTAGCAATGTTGTGTACAACTGTTGCAGTAATTAGGGGCAGTGTACATGATACTGAAATGAGTTTTGTTCTAGTACAAGAATGAATTTCATAGCATGTTTACATGATGACAGTTGCCAGAGCAAGAGCTCTGATCCCTGGCACTATTGAACATTGTGTTTAAATGAACGAGAGCTCCAATCCCATGAAACTAGAACAGAATGAGAGCTCCGATCCCATTGCTTTAAGAACCCTTGTCTAATACACATGTGCCACACTGGTATCCAGTCATTTCGCCCACGGACCGTTTCGCCCATGCCATTTCGCCCACGCATAAAATCGTTTGTAATGGTCAAAAGTGCAAATGAGATAATAAAAAGTACTACGTAAATAAAAGTTCATAACTGCACTCGAAATGACAAGGAAATAAGAAATTAATAAAAAGGATAAAATAGATAAACTAGAAACAGCGGAAAAGTCTGATCATATTTTGAAGCTCATGATCAGTTCCATGTGTTTGATACAAGTACAGTTAATAAACTGTGTAAAACGATTTCGGTCAACAGAGCATTGAACCAACGCCACCCAAGAGGAACACACAAAATATAATAAAAACAACTTGTTCTAGTATCGTTAAATGGGCATTTTTGAACTGGAGGATCAGTATGAAAACGCGGTTATTGTTCAAGAATGCAGTGTTAGCGGCATCACATTGAAGAAAACGCCACCGACACTACATTACCGTTTTCTGACTCAT
>WUAP02124137.1:0-31946 GCA_015163945.2 Stichodactyla helianthus | reverse complement strand
AACTTAGATGATGAGCGTAGAGATCGCGACGGCTTATAAATTTCTAAGAGATCACAAATATAACCAGGAGCAATGCCATTAACAGCCTTATAAGTAAAAAGCAAGATCTTAAATACTACACGCTGCTCAATGGGGAGCCAGTGTAACTCCATTAAAATTGGTGAAATATGATCACACCTACGAGCGCGAGTTACAAGTCTAGCGGCAGAATTAAGCACATACTGTAAGCGCTGTAATTTGTAATTAGGTAGACCATAAACGAGAGAATTGCAATGATCAAGTCTAGATACTACCAAAGTGTGAATCAAAAGCTTAGTACTATCATAACTAAGAAATCTTCTAACACGAGCAATATTTCTAAGGTGAAAAAAGCATGATTGGCAAATAGCAGTATAGCAACAGATAAATGATACCCAACCAGTTTAGAAAATAAAATGAATCTGTTCAGTACGTAAGTGAAAAGTAAACAAAAGTTCTGGACTCTGGAATCTGAAGCAGTTTTCATCAGCTTTCTTGTTTCTGATTCGTGCAAGATATCATGCTACTGGATTAATCACACTCTGATCACGTGCACTGGGCTGTGTGCTGGTTTATTTTACCTTTCCTTTTCACCTGTTACTTGTATCGTGATCAGGAAATAAGTTTTATTTCCTGCTCAGGATGCATTTAGATTTAGTAAATACCACATGATCATCTTTCAGCCAAAGAGAGCATTCGTTATATCAGGAAAATCCATAGCTATATTATAACAAATGTAAAATTTTTATTCTTTCTTTCCCTGGAGCCTTGATACAGATCCTATTGTTTGTGATCACTTGACAAAAATATTGAAAGTGGACTGTTGTTTGATTACTTTATAAGATTTTTCTCTAATGACAGAACATGTTTCTGAGAATCATGAAGAATGAATGACATTTACCATATTTGATTTTTAAAATTTAATGATTTTTAATGAATGCAAATGAGTTAACAGTCACAAACAACAGTATTATTGAAATTATTGAAAATTTACTGCATAATGACCTGCATAAATTTTCCATAATTTTTTATTTCCAAAGGATTTGCTATTTTTAAAAGGGCACAGTACTGGAAATTCAGATTTCTCTTTAGTCTTCTGTCCACACCTTAATAATATTGTGTTTGCCATATTGACCCTATCCATAAAGCTGAAAATGAGGAATACTGCTTTCTGCTCATCTGCTGAAGTCATGACAACCAGCCTTTGAAAGAGCATGCTAACATTAGTAAATAAACCAAATTTCAGGGTCTTAGCACAAATACCTTGGAAGTTACAGCAATTTAAATTTAGAAGGATTTGTATGTGAAATGCAGCCAAGGCCTGACCAGCCTCATTTTTATGTTTTTGGCACATTTTAAATGCTTATATAACTCTGTTAGGATTTACCATTATTCTTTGAAACTGTACACATTTACTAATTTGCTGATGGTCTATTATGTGAAAACCAATGTTTTTTTCAATTCATTGAGCTTAGTGATTTATGCAAGTTAGTGGCTTTATTGGATAGGGTCTGCCACAGCAATCTAATGAATTTGTTTGTGGATTTGCACACACATTCCACTAGGATGGAATAATTAAGCAGATAATATCAGAAGAGAAAATTTGTGCCATCATCCTTGTTTCCCATCTAACTTGCAAATTTATATTTTTTGGAGGAGTACAAGTTTCTCTTTTTTCTATTTCATATATTTATGGTATGTTTTTCTTTGGAAGGGCACAAATGATTATGAGATGCTAAGTGCAGAAGAAGTAGAGAGAAGGAGAAATGAAGCGGAAGCAAAGAAGAAATTGAAAACTGAAAAACTAACAAAGAGAAATGAAAAGAAAATTCAACGCTCAGGTGAACTTGATTTTATTTTTCTCATTCTAAGCTTACAATTACAATAAATATGTTGCTGTATGACTTATTGACAAAAGCAGGTAAGTTTTGTATGAGAGCTAGTAGAATAACTTACACATTATGTGCTTAACAGTATTAATTTCATTGGCTAGATAAATAAATACCTCTTACTAGCTGATTGGGAGGGCCATAACATAAGTTAATGACCAAGTTTTTTCCACTGCCTTAAGGCCAAAGTGTGTAGCATGCTGGCTGTAAAAGAGCATGGAAAAAAAAGGTTTGATAAATTGTATAGATCAAGCAAGTGACATTTATAAGATGTTTATTATGTGGCAAGACAAACACAAAAATAGGGTTGGTGGTCCATACCGTAGGTTATGGACTGCAAATTGGCCAATGAGAACACTTGAAATTACCTTGCCATGTAATAGTACAGTTATTGGAATATTAGTTAATGTATGGTACCAAGATGTACTTTTTTCCATCATTAGATTTTGTTTTTAGAATGGAAGCCACTTGAGCATAATGATATGATACATTTCTATTTTAGTCCATCGTTTCCTATTTCAGACCATGCACCATTATCATAAAAATACGTAGTTTCTTTGGTATAAGCCTAATAAAGAAACTGGTGGATTGACAGGGTCTGAAATTGGAAATTATTTATTCTAAAGTACTGCCAAGCTGTTGGCTCAGTTTGGTTGAACATTGGTCTTTTGTGTGGGGGGTTGTGGGTTCAAACCCTGGCCAGACCAACACCCAGGGTCTTAAAATAACTGAGAAGGTACCTTCTTTGTAATTACATCTGCAAATGGTTAGACCTTCACTGTGGCTCAGATGACCATGTAAAATGGTCGTCTTGTCTCTCGTATACTTAACTTCCATCGCAGAGATGTAAAAGAACCACTGAGAATAGAACCTCTGGCTGTTACCATCCTTAGCATTGGGTCTCTACTAATGATTTCTTAATGGGTTAATAGTGGGATGGGTTCAAGGGTTTTAAGGGGGATTGGGATTGTTGCATGTACCACAAAGGGTACACTGGGTCCTTATTGTTAACACCAACCTTAGGTCAAATTATCAAATAAATAAACTTGTCTACTGAGTTAGTCATCAAAGCTTCTATGATCATTGGTCAATTGTGATTCAAATTCAAGCAGTAATTTCCTTGAGAAAATTTCATGTCATTATTTCACAATTTCATTAGCTTGCTGCCACTTAGCTGTATATAGATTTTGGTTCAAACATCTTGCTAAAATATTTAGAGTCAAAACCAACCTGCTCTAAACTAAGATAAGAGTTAGTGTCTTAAACAAGTGCTCACTTATATTCCTTTTTGCACTTTTTTGTATTTCTTGTTAAAGAAATGGTAAAGAAAGCCCAAGAAAATAAAATGCGCACGAAGCTTGAAAAACAAATGGCCATGGAAGCAATGAAGGCAGGCAAAAGAGCAAGAAGTTAGTTAGTTATTTATTTTTGGTTTCTTTTCATAGGCTTTCTCAATTTTTATCTCAATTATTTGCTTGGGCATTGAAGTAATGCTAAGTATGCATAAATTCTGGGATTCTTAAAACATTTTATTTGAAAATTGAATAGTCTTCTAGAAAAGAAAAAGAGAAATACACCAGACTAGTCCCAAGAAAACTCACTTAACGCATAATGCATACTTAGGGACCAGTCATTATTTACAGGGGGAGGGCTGGTGCAAATTGAAAATCTAATGCTCAATTTTTACTGCCCCCCCCCCCCCCACTTTATAGACAAGACAATTTATACTGACCCCTCCCCTCTGCCCACACACATGTATTTTTGTTCTTTGTTGTTGTCATTGTTAATTGCAGAAAAAATTTTGACCCACTCTTTTGCCCTACAGAAAAGTATGTGGTCCTCTGGTCCCTTAGCATCAATTTCATGCACAAGCCACTAATTACCAGAAATATTGAGAAAGGCCTAATGTTACTTTAATGTTTTGTTGTGTTAGAGTGAATTTGTTTCACCCTAAAACAAAAGAAAGAGCAAGATTTTGAACTTTGTAACTTACTAGTTAGTGAGGGTTTAATGATAGGTGCTAAGCAAATCATCAACTTATAATATTAGTTACTTATAACTTCATAACTGTTGATACTTAAAATGTCTAGTTCTAAATAATGGCAGAACTGATCTGAATAGATGATGCATAGATGTAGTTTCATGTACACACTGTATCATTGAACCCTTACTGCTGAAGACACTATGTACATGTACCACTGGGCAACTGCACACAATGATGGTGGATGGTGCAATGACATTGGTGAGAAATATACTGCACATCAGTCTGGAAAATCATTGGACAAATCAAACAAACACATCAAAAACAAACATGTCAGTACTCAATTGTGCTAATCTTTTCCTAATCTTTTTCCTTGTAATTTTTTCTACCACCTCCCCTATAAGATGCAAGAAATAATCAGAACCTTCACTTTGATGGACACCAAAAAATGTGCACCCTTAACAAAACATTTTTGAGGTACATAAAAAGTGATGACCCTCCCACATTTGCAAACCCCCCCTCCCCCCCCCCCTACACACACACACACTAATTAATAAGAAGTCCCTAATTTATATTCTTTGAACAGAGGATTTAAGTGTTACCCATTTGTTTTCATCACTATCTGCCAGTATTAATATGTTAGGTGTTTCATGTAATTACTTTGCAAACATGAGCAGTACATTTTTTACTGGTTCACCAGATCCCATCATTTCTGTAGCATTATGACTGTGCAGTTTGCAAGGAGTCTTGACAGTTATGCAAAATCTGCTCTTACTTTTGTTTATACATCTGAAATTCTAAAGCAAACCTTTTGTAGCTAGACTAATAGAGTGATTTTAGTTAACCCATGAAATAGTTAATAGTCTCACATTAGTAGACCTAATTCCATTGTTTTCTTTTGTGTCTATTTGTCTATTACAATGCTGCTATTAGTTTTGGTTTTATGGGTTTAGTAAATTCACTCTATCTAATTCATGGGTTAAAAAGAATCACTCTGAATTCATGGCTTTATTTAAATTGGGATAGAGGGTAAGTTTTGAATAAGATTTGTATTTTTAAGATCAAAGGTTCATGCTGTGGCAAGTTTCTTCAACAATATTTGTAATTGAAAATGACAATGTACTGCAATAACTTTTGCAACTGATGTACATGTAATCAGTTAGCCATTTTCTACTTTCATGCAATTTTGTGTTATTTTATTCTTTGTCTTCTAATTTAACTTTGTTTGTGACTTTGGACTTTGTTTCCTTGTTCATTTTGTTGTTGTTTTTTTTACCTGTTTTTTGGGTATGCTCTGTTCTAAATTTGCAATTTTTTTGTGATTCTTATGTCCAGTTCAGTCAATGAACATTCATCGCATCGAATCTAATTGCCTTTGAGGTTGAACGCTGTTTTTCTTTGAAACTAGTAGAATAATGTATACCAAACTTAACCCATGCTATCACCTGGTGCTAAGTAATAGAGCTGATGTCTTATATAGTAGTACTTGGCATTTTCTTAGCTGTTTTCCTTAACAGGCAATTAGATTCAAGATGGTAAAAGTTTGACATCTGAACTGGGCCTCACAAATAATTTAAGATAACAATTCTACTCTTTTGTTTAATTGTGCTTTTCAGTGGAAGCCAGAAAAATGAAGAAGCTAGAACGTATGCAAGCAGTCCAGCAAGCAAGACAGGCCAAAAGAGACCAGAGTAAGTTTACTCACCCAATCTTGCTTGTGGTGTTCTTACTTCAGACATAACCTCTAGCTGTAGAATGTATATATTCTCTCAATCTTCATTTCTTGTTGGATTAAAATGCATTGAGATTGAAATCATACTCAGCTAGGAAAGAAATGATGGAAATGTATTCAGTTTTTCACTAGCTTGACAGGGAACTCAGAAAAAATTCTGAATCAGGTATCAAACCCATGACCTTCCAGATAGCGGTCAAATGCTCTACCACTGAGCTACAGAGAGACTCATATGGTAATGTTCACTGGGATAAGAATAGTTCTAGTATTTTAAAACAACAACAATAACAAAAAAAACCAACAAAAAAAAAACTTCTAAGACAAGTTGTAAATATTAGAAATGTATATATGAATTTGTAAAGGTTCTTATAAGTTAAAATTAAAAAAAAAGAATAGTTCTACATTGGTTGTCCATTTTTCAGAACAGCTACTACATGTATAAATATTGACAGAATTGAAACATTGTGTATTTTGATACTTTTTCAATATTTACAGGAAAGTTTTTCTAGGGAAAAAAACTTAAGTTTATAAAACCATTAGCATTGATTATTTATTCTGCATGTTGCAATCAAGTGGATTGTTACAGGTTTTTAAAAAATTTCTATTGATCTTTGATGTATATACATGTAGGTTCAGGTATAGGAATCTTGAATATCTATTACTGTGACAATAACATGTCAGATAAGGTCTTATAAAAATAGGAATGCTACAGCACTGCCTTATAGCATGGTAAAATTATGGCCTGTATTGACACTGAAATGGATTCCCACAAAGAATGTATATAACCAACATAGCAAAGAAATATACTATGGCTGGAGATACATTTCAATGGAATTCTCAATTAATTGTTACACAGTCAACTGCCACTCTTTTTTATGTCAGTGGCTATTTTACTCTGTAAGGTGTAAAACTGGTGTGCAAATATTAAAAACTGTCTTTATTTCAGTGCGCATGCGTCGAGAACAGAAGAAACAGGAAAAAGAAAATCTAAAACAACAGCGTCGCTTGGTTAGTAAATGGATGTTTATTTCAACCAAAATAATATGTACATGTTTTTCATATGAAATTATATAGCTGCTATGGCATTTTTCATTTTATTATCCTGGAAATATGATGGTGAACTATGTTAAAAATGGTTGATACTGCAAGGAATAATATGAACTAAAGCAAAAAAGAACAAAAATGCACCACGTCCTGTATTTTTGTTTTTAATTTCAGAACTAATTTTGCTTTTCAGTGCAGATATATTCAGAAATGGGAATAATGTTTTTACCACATTCTAGAAATCCAAAATATTTTGAATCAGAATGTAAAGAAACTATCCTTAACTGCTGTATAATTTTTTAGAAAAAGTTTGCTAAGCACCATCTGCCAATATTAAGGAGTACAAATTAACTTAAAATGTGGTGGAATTAACTATTTTAAAGATGTTGACAATGTTAAAATGAGAGCAAGTTGCTCAAAATCTTTTTATGCGTGTACAATATTAGAGTGCAAACAGTATATCTGTAAAATACAAATTACAAATTTGTAAAATCTTGTAAAATTTTGTTGAAAAATTGTTAAAGCATGAAGAACTACTAAACTGACATCACATAAGTAAAATAATTGGGCAGGCTTCCCTTAATTAATAGAATGACAGTACACAAGAAAACAATATCCCATGATGTACAAATTTGTGCAATTTTGTTTTACTAATGTTTCATGGATATACTGTTTGCACTCTGTTCTCTATATTTTTGTCCTATTAGTTATCAGTATAGTTTGAACCTTCATCTAAACACAAATTAATTGCTTTACAGGAAAAGCTAAGAAAGCAGGAACAGATAAAGCTGGAAAAAGAGCTGAGGGCCCACAAGGCACAAGAGGTATGTGTTTTTATAGTATGCTGGCTTCAGGAGTTCATGGGGAGCAGGGATGGCACAGTGGTGAGAGCATTCTCTGTGGTCATGGGAGTTTCGTCGTGGGTATGATACTTGAATTTGCTATCATGTGTGAGTAGGGTTGTTTGTTGGTTCTTTCCAGCTTTGAGGGTTTTTCTCAAGGTTCTCTGGTTTACCTCCCTCCAAGAAATCAATATTATAAATTCCAACTGGATGTTTCATTGGATAAAGAACCACTCTGTGGAAATGCCTCTGCCAAATCTTTGCTAGAATGACTAGGCACTTAAAATAAAGAAATCTATTTGATTTATTTTTTGTAATGGCATCTGTAAGCAGCTGGACTTTGATTAGAAAGGCTTATTGATCAGATAATCATTTAGGATTGGATAGTTACCTACCAAATTAAGCAAGGGTATAAAACAATTGCTGACAGTATGCATCCCCTATTTATAGCCTTGATCAAAGTTGATTAGTCATCATTATTACATGCAAAGATATGTACCCCAAGGAAGAGAAATCTTTAAAGAAATTCTTGTAGCAGTTACTCTCCATAAACATGTCCAGATGCAGTACTATAATAGTTTAGACTGTTTTATTTGACACCCTTGTAAATGTAAATGTAATTTTCTCAAACAGGCTCGGCGTTCCAAGAAAAGGGATGTAGCAAGTGCTAAGTATGAGGAAGCCATGAAGAAAGCTAAGGTAACAATGCATATAGGTCATTCAACAAAAAATCCTGTTTACAATATTTGTAGAGAATTCCATTCCAATTCCATTCCCTATTCCCATATCCATACCACCCTGAAATAAATATTGAACCTCTTATTTTATTTCTTTACCTTAATTACAGGATAGGGAACTAAAGCGTATACAAGCTGTGCTCCTAAAACAACAAGTAAGTTTGTACATGGTTATCTACTAACAACGGATGCTTGTATTCTAACTTTGTGCTTCATCATATACTGTATACTCAATAGACCAGGGCTACAGTCTAATAGCTACCTTAAACACCTACGGGTAACCAACCAAAACTGCTCCTTTTTGAGTTGTAATTTGTTTTGCCTATGGATTACCAAAAGGGCTAAGGAGTCATGGGCAGAATAACAGTTGTATCAGCCTGGTTTTCAGACACTTTCTGTACATTTTTAGGCACAAGTACAAAACAATTTTAGGCAAGACATGCATCATTTTCATGAGGACTTTTCTTTGATGTTCCTAACTTTTGATATATTCAGGATAAAGAGCAAAAGCGACAGCAGCAGATGATGATCAGAGCCTTGGAAATCCAGAGAAAAACTGAAGAGCGTGAGAGGCAGAAGGAAGAAAAAAGAATGGAGAAGAAACTCATCAAAGAAAGAAAACTGGAGCAGAAGAGAAGGGAAATGATTCTTGCTCGTGAACTGAAGAAACCAGTCGAAGATATGGTTCTGAGAGATGCCAAGGTACACATGACGTGAAACCATAAATAATACTTGTCTATATAGTATATATCTTCATGCAGCTGGCTAATTCAAATTACCCTGATGTTACTATTGAGGAGTATAAGAAGAGTAAATCATACAGGAACAGTCAATGTATAATACTGACATGTCCATAATTGTTTGGTAGAGCTTTTAATTGTTGTTATTGTGTTTCTTATTTTATTTTGTTGTTTGGCTTTTAGTTTTGTTTATTTGTGTTCAAGCTTCCTGGGTTTTGTGTCCTGGGTACAGGAACAGTCACTTTATAATATTTACATCTCAATATTCATGTAGTGGTGGTGGTTGTGTTTCATATTTTATTCTGCTGTTGGGCTTTTGGTTTTGTTCATTTGTGTTCAAGTTTCCTGGGTTTTAGACACGTGATAAACATGACTTTGTCTTGCAGGAGTTGCCTACCCTTCCTCGTTTGGACAAATGCATTGTACCTGGAAAAGCATTCGCAGATCTGGTTATGGTTAAAGAATTTGTTGAGAATTTTGGAGAAGCATTAGACATAGGTAAGTTATAAATTTGACAATTTTTACAGACTTATTTCACTAATTCCCATAGAACCTTAGTAGCAGGAATTTGTGATAGTCTGCTAGTTTTTCATACTAGTATTTACTTCAATGTTTTGGCATTAAATTATTTGATCATATGTAATACATTTGTATTCACATCATCATTACAGTGCATGCATTTCCTTTTCCACACTCTGTCTGACCAATTAAAACTCTTCTATTTAGATTTGGCAAATGAGCTACCAAGCTTAAAGGATATGCAGCTGTGTTTGTTGAATGAAGGAGAGGAAGTGTTTCTACCACTGTGCCAGTCATTACTTTATCAGGCTCTGGAGGATCCTGGCTGTGATGGCCCATATGTATGTATATGGAACTATACTGTGATGGTCAATATGTATGTATATGGAACTGTATTGTGATGGTCCATATGTATGTATATGGAGCTATACTGTGATGGTCCATATGTATGTATATGGAGCTATACTGTGATGGTCCATATGTATGTATATGGAACTGTATTGTGATGGCCCGTATGTATGTATGTGGAACTGTATTGTGATGGTCCATATGTATGTATATGGAGCTATACTGTGATGGTCCATATGTATGTATGTATATGGAGCTGTATTGTGATGGCCCATATGTATGTATGTGGAACTGTATTGTGATGGTCCATCAGGGGCCGTGGAGAGGGAGGGGCTGGGGGGGCTTTAGCCCCCCCACTTTTTATGAGAATGACTTACATGCTCTACTATCAAGCAGTAAGGATTTACTAAGCTAGCCCCCCCACTTTCAGAACTGCTCTGCGGTCCTTGGTCCATATGTATGTATATGGAACTGTATTGTGATGGTCCATATGTAAGCATACACAAAATTGAAAAAACGTCAGATTCAAAAGGTTAAATCATCAAAGGTTTTTCAACATTTTTTAATTTGGTGTATGTAACTGTATTGTGATGGTCCATATGAATGTATATGTAACTGTACTTTGATGGTCCACATTTATGTACATGGAACTAATTGTGATGGTTATTGTTTTAGTAATGAATACTTAATTTTTCTTATATTCTCCCTTCAGTCTGTGACCTTACTTGGACAGCATTTGCATAAAGTAGAACTCAATGAAAACAATCTTTCAGAGATTCTAAGACTGTTTATCCTGTGTAGAAGTGGTGGTGAACATGAAGTAAGTGCTAAGTGCTGGAAAAAATATTTTCAAAAATAATCTTTGAGAGTTTTACCCACATTATTATCAATATATCAAATAGAAAACTGGCCTCTGGCAAACACATGCTCACATGCAAATACTCACAGTGGGCTGCTAATGCATTATCAACCCTACAGCTGATTGGTTCTTGATTGATCATCTGATGGATTTTAGCCAATCAGAGTTTGGCTTTGTTTATTGATAATAATGATAATAAAATGACTTGTCACTGCACTTGGAGCACCAATGACACTATGTGGATGCAAATAAATAATATTCCCTCCAAAATTCACTTACTAATGAGAATGTTAGTGAATTGAGCACAGCATGCAATCTCATCTTTTTCCTTTATTCAGATTTAGAGTAGCATTGTATATGCTTTCTAAAAACAGGCTGATTTGATGATGATAATAAGTTTATATAAGAAACATTACCACACCCTATCAGCTTGTTAAGAGATAGAGATATAATCGTCTTATTTGTTCTGTTTTCTGTTGTTGCAGCTGGCTGATTCTCTTCTTAGTCAACCATTTCAGTCCTTGTCTGCCATCCAGAAAAGTGCTGTGCTTGCATTCCTGTGTAATGAACTGCTCTGCAGCAGGACTATCTGCGGGTTGGTAGAAGTTATTCCTTGTGCTTTCTCCCATGGATTGGGCTCCTGCAAATGTATAGGGAGGGTCAGATGCTAGAGTTCCCGGGAGGGTGGAGGGTTTAGTTTTAACATAAGTTACTTGTCTGTTTGGGGAGGTATGGATATTTTCAAATAATGCACCTTGGTTCATTGCATTTAATTTCTGTATTGAGCACCCCTGATTGAGGAAAAAACTGGAGGTGATAATTATTAAAATTAATAAAATTAGTATTGATTATTAAAATGGAATTGAAATCAGGGGGGGTCAAGTGGAAGACAATGGTGGAAAAATACTAGAAATAAACAAGGAAAAGGTGGAAATTCTATGAAGTCTTTCCCAAATTGACCATTGTATAGGGTTTAAAGGTTCATGTGGAAATACAAAAGCTGGGGATGAAGAAGAAAGTAGATGTCTTTAACTTGGGGGGGGGGGGGGGGGTTGGGGGTAAAGCAAAACATTAAAAAAATTCATACTTTAACATTAAAATTACTCAACAGCAACCAAGTTTTGAGTTTGAGTGTTTCATCCAAAAATATAGGGATTGTTTCATAATGGTATTAATTCTTAAATTAAAATTGGGTTGCAGTGAAATTGATAACAGCATTGAAAGCATGTCCAGTCTGAGAAAGGACAAGTGGGTTATTGAAGGCAAGATTAGAAAGTAAGTACATTATAACAAAGACAACCATAATCTGCAGCCCATCCTGCCTTTAGTGAAGCCCAAACAAACATCGGCTGAGTAAGCACTCACCTGACGTAAAGGAACTTTGGCAGGGACCATCCTCAGTGCCCACACCTCATTACTAACCATCTCTCATGATGGTACACTGACCATCCTCAGTGCCCACACCTCATTACTAACCATCTCTCATGATTGTAAATTGCATAAGCAATCTGAATCCACATTAATGATTGCAAAGCACCTTTAATAATATCCATATAGAAAAGACGCTATATAAATTATTTATCAATCATCATCATGATCAAACTCAATACCTTGGATTTTAGGGACTGGTCATTAATTAGAGTGGGAGGGGAGGGGAGGGGAGGGGGTAATGCAAATGGGGGGGGAGGGGTGTCAATTTGTGTAAGATATTATAGCAGGGGGGGGACAACTTTTCTGCAGTAGGAAAGGGGAGGGCCTCAAACATGCACATCAAATGGAAAATGCACCAGCCTTCCTCCCTCTAATTAATGACAAGTCTCTTATATGTGACCATTTCTATCTTCAGGTTAAAAGCGATTCAAGCGGAAAAATATCCAGTGGTAAAGATCAAGAAACCCCCGGGCCGACCAAGGGCTGATGCGGTGTCCATGGAAACAGAAAACAGTAAGGATGCCACATCTGTGGCTGGGGAAAGTACCCAGGGAAATGATGACGATGAGGAGGAAGATGATGACGATGATGACGATGACGATGATGAAGATGATGATGATGAGGGAGGAGAAGGTGGCGAGAATGGTACTGATGGCAGTGAAGAATCTGACGACGAAGAGGTAAGCGCAGGAAACACTCTTAACCAAACTAGCCATATAACCTGCAAAAGACGATTTAAAGTTAAAGGGGAATAAGGATTGGAGAGATTAAACATCACGGTTTTTTCTTCCTGCAAACGCCAAATTCACCATGTTTTCATCATGTTTCCTACATAATCCTTTGGCCACACAAACATTTTCCTTCAAAAGACAAATGTACTTAAGTTTGTCTTCTGCTTGGAAATTCCTTCCATTCTGTTTCATGAAATCCAAAGATTTTTGTGCCTGTCAACTGGCATTTCGCGTTTGCCGTAACGAGATGCTTAATCTTTCTGTTTTAAGAAACCTCTCGTCGATTTGAAAAGATGTGAGAGTTTTTACTATTGAGATTGTTCCTTCTGCGCGACTTTAGTATTGTTTGGGTAGCTCCGCTGCGCACAGGTTTACATATAAAGTAATGTGCTGATGTGGGGGGGGGGGGGGGGGTCATTAGATGAGGTCGGACATAGTACGTAGTAAACGTAGCTACATGATCACAGCAGCTTATTAACAATGCATGAATTTAACAGGATGACACCGAACCACAAACTCAAGAAGAGCTCGAGAGAAGATTGAAGAAACTCGAAAAGGTATAAGATCCACACCTGCAAGATGTACTGCTTAGGCAGTAATTCGCGTGGTAATATTTGAAAACAGCCGTTGAACTGTTTAAAGCGCGCGAGATCACTGATCGTCAGTAAAAATACTGATTTTTACTCATAGTCAAACACAGAGTGATGAGCGAGCAGTGTGCTCTCTCAGTTACAAGTCGCGATATGTTGTAGTTAGTTATGATTGAATAAAAAAGTTCAAACTGTACTCGATTTGAATCTTGCAGAAACACGCACAGTTCCGCTCGAAACTCTTCAACCATTCTCACTCATTACGCGCTCTCAGTCTTGGTCAAGATCGCTTCAAACGCCGATACTGGGTGTTCCCACGAACTGGAGGAGTGTTCATAGAAGGCATGGCAAGTGCTGAGATTGAAGGGCAAACAGATATAATCAAGGAAGGTGAAGAGGTTCAAAACGATCGTGAACGCGTCGAGAAAATGGACATCAATGCAGCGATCAAGGAAGGCGGCAGAATGAGGAAGAGGAATATCTCTTGCTTAAATGAATCAGGAGTTAGTACGTCAAAGTCAGAGGATAGTAATGACCCATCTAAGAACAGCGCTGTGGTTTCTAAACCATCGACGTCCGCGGCTACGGCGCCTCAGTTTGTGAAGATAGAAAATGGCATCAACAATATCTCTTCAGTTGGAGCTCATTTTATGGCCAACATCCAAGTCACTCCTGCACAGAATGTGTGGTTTGGTTTATTACCGCGCATGCCTTGTGATGAATTATCGCTGACCCTATCCCATACTCCATTCAGTGGTAACTTTGTGCCATCGTACAGCAAAAAATCAGAAGCAGTTCCTGTTGATTCTCCCATCCCTGTCAAGCGCCCTCCTGGCCGACCACCCAAGAATGCCACTCCAGTGTACCAGACCATTGTGACTGGAATAGGAAGCCCACTGGCTACTCTGAACAACCAGCGGTTAATTACACCTCCTAACCTGCCCTCTACTACCCCTCCTGTACCACGTGTTACCCCTTGTACTAGTGCTAGCAGTACTTCTCACGTCTCTACCATGTCGTTGTCGTTCGAAGAGTTAAAGAAGAGTGTTCTTGAGTCTCTACGACGGGAGCCTGCTCCTATTCCACCAGGTAGGGCTGAATGAACTCTGGATAAACAAGAACTACTTTCTACTTTTTATCTAAAACTTGTCACAAGACCATGGTACCGTACGACACCCTCGTGATACTTGTCTCGCAACGCCGTTGCACACAGGTCTCAGCGTTTCAGCTAATTTTAACCAAATGTTTTTGTTTTCAGAGCTGCAGCATGGTTGGTGGCGACTAACAGAACCGAGTCAAATAAAGGAACTCACTAAAACCTTACACTGCAGGTATTACTCCCACATCAGTTGTATTTATACGTCTACACGAGTGCGAGGGCCGTACTGTAAGTTATGGACCGAGTTTTTTCCACTGCCTTATGGGGCAAGCGCATTGCGTGTGAGCCATAAAAAAGAAGAAAAAACCGAGGTTCCATAACTTACGTACGGACCGAGCAACCGAGGTTAATAGGATATTTATTATATGGCAAGGTGAACACAAAAATAAGCTTGGTGGTCCATACCGTAAGTTATGGACCACAAATGGGCCAATGAGAGCGCGTGAAATTACCTTGTCATATAATAATTGTTACAACTTGGTAAAAGGATAGACTTTTCTTGTCCAGCTTCTGCTCTAACTTTTCTCGTTTATTTCTCGTTGTTTTAATGGAGTAGACACTGCTGTAAGTGTACTTGTGCGGTTGCCCAGAGGTGAAAATATCTTGTTTAATCCCAAAGCATTAGCGTAATACTGTTCTAAGATTCTTTGCGAAAGGAACTAATAACGTATTAAAGAACAGCGGTGACGCACTTTTTCATGGCTTCACTGGCCTGGGTACCCTAAAGTTCTTGCAACTCATCTGATTGTATCTGTTTCTCTAACCTCAAGATATCTTTACCTTTCTCAGGGGTATTCGCGAAAAGATGCTCCAGAAGAACTTCCAGAAGTACGCAGACTACGTTAGTACGTCGTGTAAGAAACCACTTGATAACGGTAAGGGAGTTGACTTTAGTGATTTTGTTAGCAATGTTTAAAAGATTTGGTAGTTGGGTTAACATGTCATTGTATTCGGGTGTTTGATTAAAATTAAGGCCGCGTTCAACCAAACCCCAAGGCTTTGAGCCGCAAGTACGGTGCGATTTCCTGGTTAAAAGTAACGTCGCATCATGTGTCCTTTAGAGAAGCAAGCTGAATAAAAAAAATGCGCAATTCCCAGACCTCTTTGTTTTTATTTTCGGTCCTTTTCTAAAGGATTTTTTGGTTATAATAAATAGAAATAGAAATAGTGCGGAGACAAGGAATTCAGAAAAAGTCTGAGTTCCAGATGGGAATCGAACCCACGATTTTTTGGTTACTGTACTTATTAAAAAGTCGGTTCAAATGTGCTATTTTCTTTGTTGTCCTACAAACAGATTCAGACTCGGACTCAGATGACGAAGCAGAAGAAACAAAAGAGAAAAAAACCAAGCAAACGGGGGATACTTGGTTCCCTGCCACTGAGTTCGCTGTGAATAAGGCGATTTTAAAAGAAGTAGAAGAACTAGAAGAGAAGGTGTTTGCTGCCAGTTTACAAGTTAAGGTAAGGTACACCAGCTTATTGGAAAACGTAGTTCAATAAGTGCTACTATTCTTTCGCGCCCTCAAATATCAGATAAAATGAAAAGTTCACCGGAAGTGTAAGACTTCCCCATTTTTGCACGCATGCGTGCAACTTATTTACGCTGAGTGTCAATGGCTAATGCCGACCTGCAAAGTCGGCGTCGATTCCCATCCATTTGCTCTGGACTTTCAGTCACTTGATTTAAGCTGCCAGCATGTTGCACCGGCTCGTGAGGATGCGGTGTATGAAAAATAAGTAAAGAAATACCATAAACAAATTCTGTTGTGCCACAAAGTTTCCCCCCTTCTTTTGCCTTCCACTGTTAAAATCGTCACTAACTGCTCCATTTCAGTGGAGTACAATCCATCGAATGCCCTTCGGTCATATTAACATTATTCAATGATCTGGCATATTCTTTCTACACAGGGCTGGAAATTACCATCCAAGATCTCTAAAACTCTTTCGTTCAACGTCAGTAATGGTGAGCGTGATTTGCTAATTTTATTTAGACATGTTATTGTTGATCATATCTAGTTAACTGATGTTGTGGTGTTGTTCTAGACGTCAAACCCAACGATGAAACTAATCCACTGTCAATTGCTGTCACTCGTCTTGCTGCGCTAGAGCTTGGTATCGAGAGAAGATATCTAAAACATCCCTTCAGAGATGAGTAAGTAAAACATCCAATGCATTGGAACAAGTAAAAAGGAAATGAGAAATTAAAAACATTTTTGTTCGTTTCTCATTTCTATGGTAATTGGTTTGTCGTCTTTGTTTTGATCCCAAAGAGTAGTTTTCGTATGACTGTGAAACGTCACGGCACACGGCACTGTCACAGTACGGAATTGACAACATCCGTCCAACCAATCACAGCGCGCGCGAAATCACTGCTCATCCAATGAAAACGCTTTGATTCGGCACCATCACGGTCAAGGCACGGCACCTCTGTACCGTCGGGTTTTTCTTCTTTTTCACAGTCATACAAAAACGGCTCTAACGATACTGCGGCAGCGTTGGTCGCAGTACAAGCTACTACATATCT
Organism: Stichodactyla helianthus; assembly: GCA_015163945.2. Classification (NCBI taxonomy): domain Eukaryota; kingdom Metazoa; phylum Cnidaria; class Anthozoa; order Actiniaria; family Stichodactylidae; genus Stichodactyla; species Stichodactyla helianthus. Next base: position 14,802 of record WUAP02124137.1, on the reverse strand, counting down.
TAAAACAATGAGCTATGTTTGCAAAATTCTTTCCCCTCGCCTCCGCAACCAACCACAGTGTCACCTGCATAAAAAGTTTAAGTTAGCGATGGTAAAGGGTCCTTTGGACAATTTGGGTGACTGCACGTAACGCTACTCTGTTTTCATTGCAGTAAACTTCAGATTCCTTCCAACATCGGCACAGCCCTCGCTCCTGGTGAAGTACCTACAGGTAAGATACTCGGGTCTTTATTTATTGAAATACCGTTGTTAATAACTTTGAACAATTTCATATATATTTTTAATATCGAATATGTTAGAGTATTCTTTGGAATCAATGAAAGGTATTTAGTTTATGCCAGATTGTTGATAAACAAGAATTTTTTTCTTTTCGTAGATGCCAATGATGAAGATTCCTCTGCAAAAGTTCAGCCTGTGAAATTAAAGTAAGAATTGCTTTCAGAACTTTAGTATTTTGAGTATACTATGCTATGTTAGGTGCAGTCCTCGTGTTCTGGCAATAGCTGTACCTTGGCCTCTTCTGATCCCCCCTACAATATAGAATGGTTGTATTTTTCCCCCCGTCTCATCCTCATAAAAGTTACAATAAAGTTGTATTTCGTCTGCCTCCTTTCCTTACCCTCCCCTCCCCTCCCTTCCCCTCACCACCATCCCAAAGTAGAGTTGTATTCCAACTGCGCGCCTTCTTGCACTTGGTCAAGTTAAACTTTTTGTTGATTTCTATGTATTTTTCACCATCTAGTGTCACACATGCTTTGAGAACATGGCGAACAGCGGTGGGTTCTGCCACCAACGCTGCACAGCTTTCAATGTGCTTGAATATGTTGGTTAACTGTATAGCCTGGGAAAAATCCATCATGAAAGTGGTAAGTATCTGCTAGTCGTGATTTGTTTTATTGGTATTCAGTAGGCGCGACTGCTTGTTTTCGTTAGCTATGGACAGTTTTCTCCTAGCTCTTCCTCTCAGCCATAACTGTTCTGGTATTTCTCGATCCTAGTTCCATCTAAAGGTGCTGTTACACTAGGCTATTTTCCTTGCAACTTGTCTTGCAATTTTGTTGCACTTTGAATTTGCATGAGACATCGCCTAGAGAAACATACCAAAAGTGTCTCTCTGAGTTTTCCTCTCAAAACAGTTGCGGCAACAAAAATGCAAGACACTTTTGGTATGTTACACTAGGCAATGTTTAGTGCAACTTGTGCTGCGAAATTGCGAGACAAGGTGCGAGGAAAATTGCTCAGTGTAACAGCGCTTTAAGAATCTTCTGTTCTAGTTCCCAATGGTATAACGTCGTTGGGATGGAATGTAGATCGTAATTCGAAACGCTCTTTCGTTTATAACTTTTTTGTTGTGATTTCCCAGTTCTGTCAAATGTGTCGTAAGGGGGATAACGAAGAGCTGTTGTTGCTATGCGACGCCTGTGACCGTGGTTACCATACCTACTGTTGTACGGTAAGTTAATCGAACTGCGTGTAGAGCTGTTTTCAGTGTACGTGTGACATCAAAGCCTACATGAAAATGTCTTTAGTTTCTTTTCTTATATTGTTCCTTGGTTCCACACCATGTACAACTGTAACCCTGCCATCTGACTATCAGATGGGATTACAAAAACACTCAAAGAATAATTTTTGTGATATTATTGCATTTCAGCCTAAGTTATCATGCATTCCTGAAGGGGACTGGTATTGTATGGACTGCATCGTGTTGGTAAGTGATCTCTGTTCCAATGAGATGATTGATGAGATGAGATGATTTCCGGCTTTCCTTTTTTCTTTTCCACTTTCTTAACATATAACGGGCGCTATGACTGGTTAACTAGCGGTGTACGAATACATAACTAGATGAACTGCATGGTCTAGAAGGGCGCGCGTGACGTATCGGGAATTTCGCTAGAATCCCAAAGATCTTTGAGCGTAAATCGAGGATATTTTTCTCCCCAGTCTGTTGTGAAACAAATCTGGGTCAACACTCAGCGTGCATAAATTTATGGATACATTGATCATTTCTTAAAAAATACCAAGGATAATGCTTAGTCAAAATGTAAAAGATAGTGAGAATCAAGTGTTGCCTTGTTTTAAGTGATTATTGGAATGAACTGAAGGACACGCTGCTTCTGAAGATTTCTATTGAGTTAACTTTTTCAACTCCTGATCCACAGGCGTCCGGTGGAGACAACTGTTGTGTATGTGGTGGAGCTGTTGGTAAAATGGCCAAATGTGATAACTGTCCCAGGAACTTCCATCTGCAGTGTCTGGAGCCACCGTTAGTCAAGTTGCCTCGTTCTTCCTGGACTTGCCCGAACTGCAAGAGAGTAAGTATACGATATTATGGGAGATTATAGGATAACCGTGGTTAGCTTGTTGTCTTTCAATCAATGGTGTAATTGGACGTGTACCATATTTTTCGCTTGTTGATTGGCTCAGGAACGTAAGCTTTCTGCAAAAATATACTGCTGTCCTTGTTCTACAGTAACAAGTTTTCATTTGAACGCGCTTTTCTCTCAAGGCGTGACATTTACGCCGTGCGTCTACACTGCGCTATAGAGCAAATTTCGTATGACTGTGAAAAGGTCGCAGCACGAACACGGTCGCGACATGGTCAAGGCGCGGCAAGGCGCGGTAAAATTCTAGAAAACATTACGGTCGCGGCAAGGCACGCTAACGGCACCGATCGTGGCCCGACTTTTTTCACAGTCATACGAAATCTGCTCTAAAACTGCTTTTCAACCGTGTAATAAGAAAATTGTATTTTGCAATCTTCTTTCGTGGAATTAAACCTTAATCAAAGGTGATCAGTTGGGGTTTGATCTTGTAGAAACAATTTTGCTATTTTCTATTTATAGCGGAAAGTAAAGAATCGTACCACGACGCGAAAGAAGGACAAGAAAAAAGAACGAGAAGCCGAAGCTGAAGCTCGAGCAGAAGCTGAACTCCAGATGGAGTTAGAAAGAGAAGAGGAAGAGCAGGAATTGAGTGATATACAAGAGCCGAGACACCATGTTAACCGTAAACAAACCTCCAAGGATATGGCACCTTGTCGAACGATATTAGCAGAGATGGAAAAGCACGACGATGCCTGGCCATTCCTGATACCTGTCAATGCGAAACAGGTAACTGAACATTAGTGGTGGTGAGACTACGAAAAGGATTGACCAAATGAATGAATTAAGGAGGGAGGAATGGATGAATGAAAGATGGGAGGAGGGCATGAATGAAAGATGGGAGGAGGGCATGAATGAAAGATGGGAGGAGGGCATGAATGAACGAATAAAAGGAGCGAGACATGAATGAAGGGAGAGAGGGATGAATGGATGGATGAGAATAAATAAATGAATGGAAGGAGGGAGGGAGGGAGAGATGAGTGAATGGAGAGATGAATGGATGAAAATAAATAAATGAATTGAAAGAGGGAGGGATGAATGAATGAATGAACGAATGGAGGGAAGGAGAGAAAAATGGATGAATAAAAGGAAAGAGGGATGAATGGATGAATCAGTTGGTGGATGAAGGAAGGGATTAATGAACGGATGGGTGAATGGATAGATATCAGTACGAGTTAATAAGTGAAAGAACGATAGAACATATGGCCAAATGAATAGGATAGAAGGTATAGACTCTGATACTGAAAGAGTGAATAAAAAAAAAATTGTATGGATCAATGGTTGATTTATGAAAGCAAGTGATGTTCAGTTGACACGATGCAAAAGAAGTGTGTACTAAGCCGTCACATCATGATTCAGTTTCCACAGTATTACAAGATAATCCGCAAACCGATGGACTTCCATACCATGAAAATAAAGTTACGAGATTACCAGTAAGTTTGCATTAGCAGAATTTATTAGAACTTCGTGGGATAACTAACAGATGTGTTCTATTTCTGATATTCTACGTTTCTTTTTTATCGCCGACATCATTACTAAAAAAGTTATTGTCATTTACGCGTGATAACTGCAATATTTCTTGTCATTTAATGCTTGCCTTAAACAGCCTTAAATGTACTATCATCATTACTATTTGTCTACTGTAACAAACTTTAATGGTTTTATTTCCCTTTCAGATACACATCTCGTCAGGAATTTGTCGAAGATAGTCGACTCGTATTCAGGAATTGCAACGAGTTTAACGAAGACGATTCAGAGGTACGCGCGCGTCCGATTGGTGAACACTGTCCTGTCAGGTTTTCCGTGGATCAATCGATAGACCATGGATTTAATAAATTATTTTTCTGATATCTTGTGACGCTTTTATTATTCACTGTAACTTAGTGTAGCGTCCAGTAATCAAGTTAACTCGAAGCCGCGTGGAGTTTAAATGAACGCGCTCTGATTAGCCTAAGACAATATTTCCATTCACTGGGATACTGTGGAGTCAGTTGTTTGTCTTCAGACGTTTCTGAATGGTCCGAGTAGGAGAGGGGTGAAAAGTAGAGAGTGGTTTTCATTTGAGTGGGACACTACGATACTGACTTACAGCACGTACAATGTACGGTATTCAGTAACATTGAAATGGCTTCCCATTGTTTTCGTGTGAATCCGCCAATCACAGTGTGTAGTTACCGTTACGGTAAAGTGCGGCACTGCTACAGTACGGCTACGAATTCGCCGTAGCGTTTCCAACTCGTACAAAATCCGCTCTACAGCGCAAACCTAACCTGTTGACACGCGACCCTTTAGTTACACTGTCTATTTTTGTTCGTTCAGGTTGGACAGGCTGGAAAACGAATATCAGTTTTCTTCGAAAACCGATGGAAGGAATTGATGGCACAAGAAAGCTAGACGAGGAAAGAAATTTTTTTGTTACTAGCGATCCAAGGTAAGCAATGTCTAATGATAATTCCTATTATGAGGCGGGTATCTACTGCCAGTTATACTTATTCTCTCTCTGGCGAAGGGCACATCTCCTAATGATATTCCAATGCATTACTAGAACTCTTTTGATGGATAGATCTGTTTAGAATAGATGTTTTTCGCCTTCTATTTGTGGTTTATTTGCTTAGTGCGCTGACAGCCGGCAAGAAATCCGTAGTTCGATCTCTTACTCATTTCGACCTTTTAAAACTCCTCAAACAGAGCGCTGTTGGTGTCGGAAGGAGGTGGAGATGTTGGTGGTGGTGGTGATGGTGGTGGTGGTAGAGGTGGTGTTGGAAGGTGTTGGTGTCGTAGGTGATGTTGGTGTTGGAGGTGATGGTGTTGATGATGGTGGTGGTTTGAGGGGTGTTGGCGGTGTTGGAATGAGGAGGCGGAGGTGGTGTTGGAGGTATTGGTGTTGGTAGGCGGTGGTAATGATGGTGGTGTTGAGGGTTGGTGGTGGTGGTTGTTGGAAGGCGGAGGTGGTGTTGATTGGAGGTGTTGGTGTTGGAAGGCAGTAGTAATGATGGTAGTTGTTGGAAGGTGGAGGTGGGGTTGGAGGTGTTGGTGTTGGGTGGTGGTGATGGTGGTGTTGGAAGGCGGTGGTGGTCTTGTAAGGAGGTGTTGGAGGTGATGGTGATGGTGTCATGGTAGGAAGTGTTGGTGTTGGTGGTGTTGGAAGGCAGAGGTAGTGTTGAAGGTGTTGCAGGTGGGGGGAGGGGGTAAATGGCGCACAGTGAAGCCTCGGGAATAGCTTCCATAAATTAAACATCTTTAAAACACAGCGCATTTTAGTACAATAACTCTCGGTTATTATGTCAAAGACGACTAACATACTAGGCCCACACGACTAGCAAAGACGAAGGACTTGTGCACTGAAATGAAGACGATAATTCATCAAAGATCATCTTCCCAGTGATCGCTATTAACTTGTCTTCATTTTGTTTTCAGGTTCTTCTCTTGCAAGTATGGACATATACTGGTCGAGACTTGGACTGCCATAGATGAACCCCATAGATAAATTACAATAGGGAAAAAGGGAGGGAAGGGTGGGAGGGGCAAAATAGGTAATCGAAAGGTAATGATTTTAAAATTAGGCTAAATTAGCTGGTTAATTAAGTCTGTGAATTTCAGGGTGGCGGGAGAAAAAAATCACTCAATTTTCCAAGATTTAAAGTGTTCTAGTTTTCTAAAGTGCAATTTTCTTCGAGTATAGGAATGTAGTGATTTATAAACGAAATAATTGATAAAATCCTTTATATTATTAACTTTAATACAGTTTCTCTTTGTGTGTAAGAAAGTGTTGAAGCCCAATAATTCATTTTTAGCAGTGTGTAAAGCCTCCTTGTTACATGTAAATACTAAGTCAGTTATGGACAGTGCTCATTTTGAGAAACTATTTAAAAACACTCGCACATGACTTTAAATACCGAATTGTATAGTTCAAAAGAAACCTTCAATGACATTTTCTATGGGATTTTTACTGTGATTGTAATACTATTGCGAAAAATAAATACTGTGGATTTGAGTGCATGTCTCTCACTTAGAAGAATGTGTGATACTATTTTAACAGAGTGACCTCATACTTTATCGGGGTTATCAGAGCGATAAGTTTACGTGCTAAAAGACACTAGTACTATACGTTTCCTCCTCTCTCTGCCTTTTTTGTAACTGTATTGAGCTGTGCCTAGGTTAGCTTGTAGTATCCGAATCAAGTTATGAAGTTGCAGTAGCTTACTTTCGATATTTGGATTGAGTGATCACACTTAACAAGATCTATATCGAGGCTCCGGGGAAACAAAAGAATAATTACGATTGTTTCATTGTTTCCCCGGAGCCTTGATTCAGATCTTGTGTGCGATCAGTCAACCAAAATAACGAAAGTGGGCTATTTCATAAGCCTTCTTACATTAGTTAACGAACTACGTCCAATTAATGTCCTAACAAACCAGGCGCTTGTTTGAATTGAGACGATCATTTTAATTTCTCTTGTTTGTTTTTTAATACAGCCAAAGAGATATACTATGTGATCTTGGCATTACACTATTTTTTAAAAAAATATGACGAGTACCTTCATATTAGTTCCTAGTAATAAATAGTTTATTTTTGTTATACCATCGGTATATATTTCAATCACTTTCCTGTTGTTTTTGCTGTTGCTCTCTCTCCTTGTCGAACAATAGCAACGCCAGCTGTGAACGTGAACCCATCGCCTCAGCTTTCTTCTCCAGGCAAACGCTTTCAGTTTGATCAGTATCTTTACATGTTTTCTTTTCGTATTTCTTCCTTAAATCCACATCCACTGCCCTGAAAACCTGCAAGTTACTTTTAACGAAAATATTCACGAAGTCTTGGGGATGAAACTTGATTTCCTTCAAGAAGTCTTCGGTATTAATACGATTGTCCTTGTAATCTTTATTATTGAAACATGCTAAACTGTAGATGTCGGTATCCCAGTGGCCAGTGTCCCTTGAAAGTGGTATTTCATCTGGGACTTTGGTATAGCGGTAGACAATTTCAGGATCGTAATATGAAAATGGAACTGGGAAGTAAACCTAAAGAGAAAGAAAAATCTCATTTTAGGACCTGTACTTGTTTTAGAGAAATCTCTTTCCCTTCTTTTTTTCCTTCTTTTTTCTTCTTTTCTTTTCTTCTCTCCTCCTCTCCTTTCTTTTCCTTTTTTGGAGTGTCTAAGTTTTGCACACTTTGACATACCACAAATAGAACTTTAACAGAAGTCTCTTGGTTTGAAACTAAACATCTTGAAAGCAATGCAGATGTTTTACTACCATTTGCAAGCAACCGTGAAGTGTGACATGCCAAACTAGTTTTTATAAGTTATATCTCAGACGTTTAAAGCGAAAAACTATCAAGTTGGACATGGAAACTTTACTGATGGCACCAACAAACTAATTAGTTAGCACATGGAATGTACAAAGTTTATGAACTCTATCTTGTAAGTTTCAAGATATTTTGCGAAAAAAAACAATGGATTTAAAACTAATTGCTGTATTTACTTTAAAATGTATACTGTGCTTTGTACAATATCTCGAAAATTCTAAAATAAAGTTTATAAACCTTGAAAATTCAATGTTATTTGCCGGCGACATAACAAAAGTTTCACATGTCAAACGTCTGAGATATAACTTATAAAAACTAGTTAGGCGCATCACACTTCATGGTTGCTTGCAAATGGTAGTAACTTTTCTCTGACTTTTCATTAGCAAAGTCCCAACTGAATAGACCTAATCGGCTAATGCGTTGCTATGTACATTTCTACCCAATTCAAAACCTCTGGGAATAACAACTTTTGTTCCATTGCGTTTTCACATGCTATGCAAATACAAAAGACAAAGATTCTTATTCCCAAAAGATTTGAATTGGGTGGAAACGTACATAGCAACGCGTTAGCCGATTAGGTCTATTCTAACAGCAAGAGTGAAGTTGGAGGGAGGGAGTGGAGATAATGCTGTAGTGCCTGCTGCAAGGGTTGTCCAATACTCTGACAAATTTATGCATAGCATTGTATTGTATTATATCCACATAATAGATTAACAATACAATACAATTGAGAATGATGCAATACAATAGAATAGAATACAATGCTATGCATAAATTTGTCAGAGTATTGGACAAGTATGCCTGCTGCCCCCCCCCCAAAAAAAATAGAAATTGAACTGGGTATTTTAAATATGGATAGGCAACATCAGAATGGTAAAAGTAAACCCATTCAACTGCCTGTTAGTGGAACTAAGACACTGCCAGCAATGAAAGCTTTTTCCAACTTGTGGAAGAAAATGACAAACCTGCTGTCCATTGAGTGCATTCACTCGACATCTGTTCAGAAAATTGATAGTAAATTCAAGCCCAAGTGAAGTAAGAAAGATTAGAGCATTTGATGGCAGCTTCATGGTGACAATATCCATCAACAGAGAAAGAGAATTGTACTGAACACCAATCTGGATCCATGGGAATTGGGCCCAGGTATACTTCTGTTTGTATCTTAAAAAAAGGGATACCAAAGACAAATTAATAATTGATGGAAAGAAGATGAGGAAATGGCTACTACATTAGTATTCATAGTATTATTTTGTCCATAGCCACTATTTCAAGGTAAGATATGAATTTCCTAAAACACATCTTAAATATTGTGTTATAAGTTACTGTAATTCTCATTATTCTGCGAACTCAGACTTTTCAATGACTTGTTGTGAAATTGGTTTTTTGGTGCTGTCAATCAAAAATAATCAGAAGCTTTTATCTTTTTGACTGGCAGCAGTGAAAAACCAAATTTCATCAGGCAGCTTCCAACTACTGAGTTTGCAGAATATTGAGAATAACAATAATACTGTTATAAATGATTGCAGCAATATTCCACTATTGTACATTATTGCATCAATTAACATGGCACATGCACTTTACTGTACCACTCCAGATGGCCCAAACAAGGCTTAATATTAGTCCTCAATAATTTCTTCTTTTGACTCCTTACAGTTTTTAACACACTTTCAAAGACTCATGAATAATTAATAAGGAGAAAACAAAACAAACAACTACTGTAATAGGGGTTTGGATATGGGATCTTAATTATTGGGCCAACTTTCACTTTGATTTTCTCCTAGAATTTTCATGGTTTGAGAAGCTAGATCAAACACTTGAAAGAGTGTTTCATCCTGACTATCCAAAGACCTTTAAGTTAGTTAAAAAAACTGGGCTGCACCTCATTTTTTCAAGCCACTTCTTGGTGTTTGGATATTGGATGAAACACTCTTTCCCATGTTTGATCTATTACAACACACAAAGACATTAAAACACTGCAGTAGAGAAAAATAAAAGAACATAAAGAAAGCTGGGGAGGGTAAACAAAATAAACATGACAAATAACAGAACAAAAGAAAAATAGCACAGCTGGTAAAATATTTTATATTGAGAAAAAAAAAGTTCAGATAAAAATAAGAAATTTGGTACATTGTGGGTAATCTCTGAAGAGTCAAAATCCTGATGTGTGAAGTAGGTCTGTACCACTCCATAAAATGTTTGTTATAATGGCAAAAAGATGCTTTGGAACTTCTTTTCTTCCATAACATATAGATATATGCTTAGCTATTATTATTATGTCTATAGGTCCAGATAGCAGGTTATAGGAAGATATGGATCTCTTTTGTTTTTGCATATATAACAAAAATGAAATTACTACTAAAATCCAAGATAAAATAATGAGAAAATCTTGAGCATTCACCTCGCAATTAGTGCTTTCCCTTCTGCAAATCTATCCTGTGCTTGGCCACCATCAGCATCACCCCTCACATTAACAAAAACAGTAAGAAGAACCACATTTTCTCCAGACTGAAGACAAACCCTTTGATACATCTTAAGAAACTGTTCTAGTTTGTTGATGTCTCCCTTGAGCACTGGCAACACCAAATGAATCCCTCTCTGCTCTGTTGTTGACGTCATCTGGATACTCTCAACTTTTGTGAAAGGTCTCAACATATAAACCCTACACCTCTCATCCTTTCCGGTAGGAGTCTTGAGTTTCATGTCAAGGATATACTCTGCCCCACGACGAGGATCTACCCGTCTATACCCATTGATAAGGTGGGCAGTTTTTTGGGGTTCTTCATGGGTAAGCATTTTGACTGCAGTATGTATGACTTCTAAGGCATCTTCTCTAAATGGTCCTTTAAGTTCTACTTGTGGTTTAACCTCAGTTGAACCATATGTAATATTTTCATTGAAGTATTCCCATTGAATGACTTCAAACCGAGAAGTGGGTCTGAATGGTTGTCTGAAACCTATTGGCCATGCTGGATGCTTTTCAGGAACTCCTAGGGCATTCAAGAAAGGGATTAGCAACTGAGGATTAGGTCTGGATAGGGGGATATTGGTTAAGATCATATTTACATTTAATTTTACAGACCAAGCTATAGGTAAAATGCAAGAAAGAATGACTCTGGTCACTAATCCTCTGATCCAAACTGAACAAAATATATTTATTATAATGGCAGAAAAGAATATGATTTTTTTCCATGCATTAGAATAAACACATCATACATTGTGTAGTATATTTGTGATGACAGGATAATTTTGGTGTCATTAATTTCCCATCCAAGAAGCTAAGGTTGAGAAGGACTTGAGAAATGAGTATTGCCCATCATATTCATTACACAACTTAGGAAGTATCCATTTTTTAACAGAGGGTGGGTTGGAGGAATTACAAGTGTGTCAAAGTCTTCAGCCCCTGGCCCCTGTGTTAGCTTTGGTTTATAAACATACCACCCCCCCCCACTATGCAACTGATAAAACCCTAATCCCTCAGAGATAAGTATAGAAAATCAAGGATGACCCACCTCTTTTGGCTGGGTAAAAATTAGTTGACATCCCTTGATTCCTCTGGCATATCCCCCCTTTTAAAAAATGAATGCTCCCTTGAGGAATGAATCCCACTACTTAACTGTGTACCTTCTGGAAGAAGTGGAAGCATGTCTTTAATAGCAGTCTGCAGCATGTGTGTCTCAACAAAAGTCCTGTTCAGTTCCAGTTCAGTAAAGTAACGGTGAACACGGTACAAGATAACAGGGTCATTCAGTGGGTAAAATGTGATCGCATGAGGAGCATGCCTTTCTTTAATCAGGGACAGAACATTTGTTCTTTTTTCTTTTGGGATTTCAAAAAACATTTCAGATGCCTGAAATGAAAAAGAACATCTAATTTCATTTTTATCTTTAAAATTTTTTTGTAAATTCTTATTCAATTCATAGATCCACTCAAACTAACAGTTCCACCAATCAGGATATCAAACAATATCACAAACCTCTTGATTTCAGAAATATCTTTTAGGTTTTATTGCCAGTTCTTTAAATGCATTCTTAGAACTGATAACATTTGTCCAAACCATGTATAATTTTTAGTGATCAAAGTTTATTTTGATGTCATAACCCAATAAAATCTTTTGGTTTGTAAGACATAGCAACAGTAACTATGGATCAGTGGACCTATGAATTGCTTTCAAGAATATGAAATAATTTACAGCAGAAAAGCTTTTATATTGAACATGTAAATGGAGCTATATAATTATATAAATGATTGCCACTATTTGCATTTCCTTTTTGTAAATGTCAATGTTCCAAAACTTCTTTGAGCTTTCCATGTAATCCTTTTTTTAAATTTCTCATTGTCAATAAGCTTAACTTAGGCTAAAATTCATTCAAGGCTTTAATGATACTTAGCAACTAACTTATGAGTGTGTGTGTGTGTAGGTACTAGAGCTGACAAATTTGTGAAGCTTTAATTCCTAAACAATTGATGGTATGAGTATCTGAAATTTTTCAAATAGTGCTGTAGGTAGGAAACTCAATATCAAGGAAAGAATGTAAAACACTAAAATGAAATAGTAATAAACATGTATTGAAACAACAGTGTCAAATGAGTGTTAACACCTTATTAATAATGTTGGTAGATTAAGATTTGTTATTCAATGATGTATTGTACTTTATAAAATTAATAACATTTAGTACAGTCTAAAAACAGAAGCAATTTCAGTTTATAAATACATGTCAGTTGAATGGCCATTCAACTGACACAATTTTTAATTAGTGAGGGACTGTTCCTTTATTATATGCCACAGTGGAAACTTGTGGTTTCAAGGGGGGGGAGGTTACGTTTTGGAAAGTGAAATTTGAGGGGAATATTAATTTTTTCTGAAAGCAAAGAAAAGAAAAGGGGGTAAACTTTTCAAGAAACAGAGTTGGAGGTGTTTAAATTTACAAAGAGAGGGGTAAGCTTTTTATATAGCAAACTACAGAAATAACTATCAGCCCCCCCTTTGACAGAGGGTCCTGAAGGGGTCAAATGGGAGCCGGGATTGGCCTTTTTTGGGCTGAAAAAATGGGATTTGATGCACTGGGACTGGGATGTAGCCATTACTGGGATTGGGATTTTTCTAACTCCATAACTCTAACTCCATAACTTGGACTGAGATTTTGCATAATTTTGGGCTGGGAAATGGGATTAGGACCTCCCCTTCGGGACCCTCTTGACATAACAAACGAACAGTATATAGAGTATATTTAGTAAATACTAACCTCATAACTCCATGTACATTGCACCCCCAGGTTACTAAACAAGCACCTCCCAAGCTCTTTATCATCACTCTCTGATAAGGCATCTTCTAAACACCCATCCAAATAAGGGACAACCCTTTGTAAGGTAGTCCTGGACAATATGACTCCTGTTTTCCCTGAACAGTACCTCTCTTGGGTATACAGATTGTTCTCTTGGTTAACATTTAATCCTTCTGCTGCCGAGCTGAAGGATGCTGCATCAGGTCTGCCAATGTAAGAACTTTTAGAGCTATTGGCAGAGTTAATAAACTCCATCAATTTATCAGCCTTTATATACATACTGTCTTCGGCCCTCATAAACCATTCATAGTTATTAATGTAGTGTTCATACATGTATTTTAACATTTTAAAAGATAACTTTAGTTGAGGTGCTGTGTCTTCTTCAGAGTCAACGTCCAGTTGAACAACAGGAATCCCTAAAACTTTAGAATACTTTTCATGAAATTCTGCGTCTCTTGAGTAAGGTATAAAAAATAAAACTCTTGGTAACTGGGGCGCCCATGTGTTGTTGATCGCCAAGACAAGGGAATCTAGACGATCTTCTGATGTTAGGACACCCACTAGAAGTTTTTCTCGCTTTCCTAGTTCACTTGCTATGTAAAACGGCCGAAGTCCATCATTAAAATGACTTGGTTTTGGAGCAACTGTGGTGTGAACGACACGCTCTGGCTTCTCAGAAACAATTACAGGATCGTGGGCTTTCCCTTTAGATTCCTGGAGTTTTATTTGCCGGCTATTCATGAGGTAGACCTGTGATTCTTCAAGATCGTAGAGACACTGTTGCTCAACTATTGGAATATAAAACATGGATAAAGCAAAACCAAGACTGAGACCAATTATGGCTGGAACCAAGGGACGAAAACGAAGCCAGGAACGAACTGACTTCATTTTTCTTCGGTATCTAGTATGAATAGTTTTTTCCTTGTGATCTGAACTGTCTCGAAAGCAAGGATTCAGTGTACCAGGCGAGTCTAAGTGGAAAGCCTTTCGGTGAACGGTTTCCATGACCAAATTCTCTCTCTACAGAGAGTGAACCACTGGATTTCCATAACTAGAGCTTTTTGTTTGAACAACAAATCTGCGTAAACAAAGATCGGCCACTCAAACTTTTTTCTTTTGTGTTGGGAGCAGCTAGAGTGATATATTAGTTTTTTTTAAGCGCATCATTGGTCGTGGAAGACATTAATCATTCATGAGGGTCTGCAGTTTGATGACAAGTTGTGTGAAAGTCACCGGTGTAATACTCTGGTGGTTAGTGACCCATTCTAGTAGAAAGCAGGTCCTCTGGCGACTCAACAAGAACATATAGTTGAAGCCTTGGTTTTGAATTCATTATTACAAATATTAGAAAATTACATGCGTGAGATAGGGTATAAAAAAGTTGTAAAAATGTGAGCCAAATAAGAAGAAGGAGAAGCATTTGCAGAGATTTGAGCTAAGGACTGGGGTAAAACACCAAAAGCACTGGGGAAGGGAGGGGAGGGGAGGGGAGGGGAAGAGTTGTGAAAAACATGAAGAGGAAATCAGAAAACAGGAATTTTCATTTGTTCAACAGACTTTGGTGATCGCAAAATGTGCTACGATTTCGCAATATATTTTTTCATTCAAAGTCGAACTTTTCAAAAATTTTGCTGGCAGAAAATTTCGAACTGCATAATAACCTAAAAACATAATAACATAAAAATAACATAAAAATCAACTTTCAAATTTCAGTAGACCTTATTCGCTTGGGCGTGATGTTTTCCCAATACAGATATCTTGGGAATACGATTCTTTGTTTGAGGTTTATCCATATTAATGTATCTTCTCAAGCGTTACCATTAAACAAAGGA
>WUAP02124126.1:0-15445 GCA_015163945.2 Stichodactyla helianthus | reverse complement strand
TCGAACCAGTGACTCGACCCGTTGGACCACAGTGGTGAGAGGCGAACGTTTTACCGCTACGCCACCCATGCCACCCATGCATGGGTGGCATGGGTGCATGACTTGGTTTCTGGAGCAAGTCGTGATCGTGACGAAGATTTTTGTGGAGCTTTGAAGCTTGAGAAATTTCTCAAGCTAGATAGATAGTGCTATAATATGTAATACATAATATATAGTGCAAAATATCATATGAACCGTTTCTGTCGTTCCCCCATGTATGCTAGTCATGTTTTTTCCTCACCCTCAAGTGCCAGGCTGTACCCAGTGTATCGTTTATCGCAAAAGAAAGGAGTTTGAGTGTGCCAGCAACACTTCCTCCATCATGATTCTCGTCTAACCACGCAAGATATACTGCACTTCGAAATACACTTAACAGCTTACAGATTCTGGTTAGAATGCCCTTGGCCTGTGAAGGTAAATGTAGTATAAAAACTTTAAGTGAGAGTTTAAAATCCAAACCTTGTTAAAGCTAGGTGAAATCCTAGCCAGTCATTGATATATGAAAAGGCAATAGCTCATTTATTTTTGGCTAATAGAGACACGATCCTTACCGTATTCTTTCGCTCGTCCTTGGTGAAATTCTTACGAGCAGTTCCGGCCAGATTCAAATTAGAACGGAAAGGCTGACTACTTGGAAAATACCTTGTTTCCTGTGGGACACAATAAGCTGTCATTAGTGTTGCTTCCGGGTTTGTTTCATAAGAATTTGAATTTCTTTTGGGGTTTACCTTAAATGAATATGTGGAGTGGAGCATGCGTATACAAAGAGCAGTTTTCGTATGACGTTAGTAGGGCGGATTTAGGAGGTGGTCACTCGTTAACCACCCTACCTACCTAAAAATATTTTTCAGAATTTTACGCTCTGGGTTTTACTGAGTCTACGTTTAATTTTTTTGTGGTGTGAGCTCCCGTATCCCAAATCCTAGATCCGTCCCTGTACAGCACTTCACGATAACACATAATTATATGGTCTGTACTGCTGAATGGCCTTCCGTTATGCAATCACAACGCGTGGTTACGGTAATGATAAAGTACGGTACGACCATATCGTTTTCCACTCATATATCCGCTCTACATAGAGTGATCATCATATCTAATAACAGGGCCGTATCCACGAAGTTCTGATTGGTCCGGTTTTTAGAATTGTTTGGGGAGGGGAGGGGTTGTCTAGGGAAGAAGGTGGAGAGGAGAAAGGGGAGTAGGGAACAAATTACTGAAAGTTGGTCCGATAAATTTGACCAACCGTACCGGTGGATACGGCCCTGAATAATCATGATTTTGAGTTTTGTACTCACGTATTTCATTAATGCTTCTCCCGAAAGGCGCTCCAACCGTTCCTGATATTGGTCCAACGCTCCCAATAATTGTGCTACACTTAGGGTTTTGGAAGACTTTTTCAAAGGAGCTCCTAAAGACTGTCTCGTAACAAGCGTTAGCGAAACTAGTAGAATAGGCAATATGTTAAGAAACTTTGCCATTGATACAATTTTCAAGATAAAGTTTTTTGGCTTTTCTCTGTTGTCGAGTGTGTCCCGCACTGAGTTAGAGTTCTGAACCAGTTTGTTAAAGTTACTGAAAACCTTCATTAATATAATGGATAATAAATTCATCACTGAATAAATTTAGCAATTGAGTTTTAGTTCTGGGAGGGACATTTTACTCACACAGCCGCAGTAATAAGGAAGTCTTGTTTTTCCCTTAATAACGGGGTGTTCTTTCCAAACTGGGGTAATTTTGTACACCCACGTGATGGCCTTACACCAGCTAATTTTACTTTGGTTGCTAAAAATATTGAAATAATGCGCATCATCAAAAAGTGTTTCTTGTTAACAACATTATTTTTGAATTGGCCAAATAGGATGACTGGGCAGAAACAAAAACAAACAAACAAACAAATAATAATAATAATAACCAGAATATTCCGAATATCTTTTATCAGTTTTGTCGAGAAAGCGGAACTCAATGTTTGCAATATTTCGACGATATCAACTAAAAAATCTATTAAGAAAATAACTTAATCGCCACAGAATACTGAGGTAACAGTAAGCGTTGGAATGGAAAATCTTAAAGATCGCAATGATTTACAGTAATTTTATAGTTGAGTAATCACATTAAAATTGAACCTAAATTTTTACAATTCTATGGTTCCTCAGTCAAAGCTTTTCTTGACCGTCAGTCTGATCTTTCGTCAACACTGCTTTAAGAGTTATTTTAAGCTGCTTTTTTGGAAAGCCAACTGAAAGAGTTTCTAAGAAAAATTTGATACTTTGCAATTGCGCACGTGTCAGGATTTCAGCTGAGTTATTTTGAAAGTATCCATCATAAATCTGCAAACCAACTAACAAATTTCTCTCTTGAAACCTATAAAAACATAAACACTTTATAAACGCAATTTAGCCTTGATTTTGTCGTTAGATTCACATAAAATTATCCATAAACTACTCTGATCGAACAAGCAAAGCAGATTTAACACAGGAAAATAATGACACCAAGATTTGACCTTTGCTCGCGATAGTAAAAACGATTTACTTAGCCTTGACATATGCTTAATTTGCAGTTCATCAAATTATTTCTCATATTATGAGTACCTCAAAAAACTGGCATTATTGGGAAAATTTACTGCGTAAATCTCAAAAAGTTCTTTGTTTTCTCTATGAAGAATGACTTTTAGGCTTGCATCACTACATGACATTTGATATGTTCTTCCAGTTTCATTATTGTTTCTTTCGCCATTCAAGTCATGCATTTATAGCAAGTTAGCACTCAAATGACAAGGGAAAAATCCCTTAATACACGCTTCATATATATCTTTGTTACTTTCATCGTCTTGATGATTATGTTGTAAGTACATAAATCCCCATACGATCCAATGGAAGACTATGAAGATGTCCTAAGTATTTGTCCGCACACTAAATGAATTCCTGTGGAATTTACTATCCGGCTATCAGAACTGCACAACTTCCAACTCTACTACTACTACTGAGCCACGAGCACAAATTAAAAGGGTTCACAATGATTACTAGTGTGGAGGGATGCGGGATCTGACTTTGATTTAACTTTTGCGGGATTTCAGAACCCTATGTACACACTAAACATAAAAACATGACATATTTCGTAGTGGCAAACTGTCCGGTTTTACCCTGAAATAAGGCAGGAAAAGTTCGTTTGGTAGAAAAAGTCCGTGTATTGAAGTATGCGAATGCGATCAGGTCAGAAGCTGGCAAGCTATCGTCTTCTATTTTTGTTGTCGACTCATAGTGCCACACAGTCATGACTTCCCGTTATTGGTCAGCTTATATCTAAAGAAAGCAAAATAAAAACTTTAAAAGAATATATTCTTAAAAATTTTAATAGTATCCCATTTTGCTTCATAACACTATTCACGCACTATTAATCATTCCGCGATTTTCCGTGATACTTTAGACGTAATTTGGGGAAAATGGCTTAACTGGTTCCCCATAATAAAGGGAAGTAGCTATACTAATTTTTTTAACGGATAATCAAATTTGATATTATCCGCAAGCGTACGCTTCGCATGATTGGGAAAATTTGCGGCGCATGGTACGGTCTTGGTACGTAATTGAACCGATGGCAGCACGCGAAGGATAGCCTGCGCTTAAACGTCCGGATGCAGGAAGGCTAGCGAAGCACTTCCCCTTCAATCAATACACGTCTTCCGAGGTAAGCGAACGCTTTCATGAAATATCAAGGGCTGCGGATTTGAAAACGAAGATGGATCAACAGTTTTAGAACACAAGTATACTGGAATAATAACTGATGAATAAATCGTTAACACAAATAGTGTCACTGCGACGATCATCATTCAAAACTTCTATTTCACCGCAGTTCAATATCATTTCTCACAAATAGTGTCGTTGATCTAAGGAGGTGTATGCACAGTCATTTGGATATTTTGAAAGCGGATCTTTTGTAAATTCACTGTTGGTATATTTCCCATAGTAAAATAAGAATCCAGTGCCAAAATTAGGAGAAGTGCAGTAAGAAAGTAAGAATGGAAAAAAAGATTAACAAACGTGATTTGGGCTACCTGTGCTTTTTATTTTTTCCCAGGTCAGCGGTGTTTCCATTAGAGGACGCCATTGCTACGTTTGGCGGCCATGTTGAAGTATTGTAGGTGAAAAAGACTACAGAAAGTTATCTTAAACACGAGCTAAAGTAATCCTTACCTATAGTAAAAGTCTAAAGAACATTAATTTATCAACTTAAGGTATTGTCATGGCGGATGCCACGGCTAGATCGCTTCAGTACGAGTATAAAGCGGTGAGTATAAGATTGTAGAAACACGTGCGTCTTGAAGTTTTACAAGATTTCTTCTCGTGATCACCGTGCCTCGGCTGATTTTACCGTGGGCACGATCGAAAGTATTCAAAGTTTACTTAACCTGAGCAAATTTCTAGTCCAAAGCACATCAGGCGTGCACCGTGCCAGCTTAATAATCTACTTGTTTGCTTCCTAGAACTCCAATCTTGTATTGCAAGCTGACAGGTCTTTAATAGACAGACGTAGTCGAGATGAAGCTACTGGAGAAGTTGTATCTCTTGTTGGTCACCTGGGCACCATTAGAATGGGAGACAAATATGAACGTACAAAACCACCAGTTGATAATGAAAGGAAGGCAAAGTGAGTATGATACGTAATGTGTTCTGTTGGACGTCATGGGTTCAATGGGCTGATTGCAGATATTGCGTGACATTTAAAATATTAACTCCTTGTTCTTAAAATACCATATTTAAAAATAACATCCCAAAATTAGTGAATTTGGAACTTTTGAGGACAATCCAGTAAATAGGGACAAAGTTATCGATGATCAAAGTTGTGTATTTTTACAAAGAATGTATGCTGGTAGGCAAGCTGTTGCCTATTTAGCTGATAGAAATGAATCCATGTAGGAGCTATAGACCTCTTTAGTTTTGTATGCAAATTTCCCATTTCAGACCATATGACATTCTCTTGGGAATTGTTCCTTTATGATAAACATGTTAAGATATTGACATACGAAAGAATCAACTCCCAAGAGTGACATCCCATGGTCTGAAATGGGTAAACAAACAATGAAGCTAAAAAGGTCTATTCTACATATACTTGTGTTGAATGTAGTATTGCTTTTCCCTCATTCAGAAAAACAATCCCAAAATTCTCAGAAATTAGTCCTACCAGTCATGTTAATAATGTCAGTTCAAGATTTTTTTAATATATTTTACTTGTATCTTGTAAGGCGACAAAAACTAGCTGACAAAGAAGATGCTGGCAAGTTAAAGGGGAGTACATTGTTATCTGATGACATTGAAGACATTTCAGGAATACAGTACAGACCAAAGACCAGAGAAAGTAAAGCCACTTATGAGGTCTTACTGACATTTATTCAAGCAGCCATTGGTGACCAAGTAAGTGATTAAACATTACACCTTTCCACTGAGTACATTAAAGATTGAATAGGTAAAGTGTTAAAGGAGGCTTGAAAGGTTTTCAAATATGACATACACTAACAAAAATGGGAGGTAAAACTTTATATGGGTAACAAGAAACACCACATGCAAAGTTTAAAGAAATTTTACTGACTAGTTTTTGAGTTATTTTAGTTGGTGAGATTTATGTACCAAATGCAAATGTGGCAGCCATTGTTCTGGACTGACTAGCCTCATGTTCAAGTGGAATCACAAAAGTGTTTTCACATGTATGAGAGGCTAGAACAAAAGTTATTCAAATTGGTTACCATATTTGCATTCAGTGTATTTTTGACAAAAATTGTATCTGTGCACATTTCAAGGGATAGTGCCAGCATCATTTATTCCACACACTTATTCAAGGAAGACTATTTTAAGCCTCCTTAAATATATATCTTTTTTCAACTGTGATTGTCTTTTTTTTTTTCAGCCTCGTGATATTCTTTGTGGTGCTGCTGATGAGGTTTTGGCCTGTCTTAAGGAAGAAAAACTTAAGGTAACCTGTAGATGTTTTTATTTAGCTGGAAAAGATGCCTTAGTCAATGAAACTTGTTTGCTTTGCAAGTCAGTAATTTTTTTGCTGGTTATTTAATGATTTCCCTCCACAAAAATTATTCTTATCACTTTTTAAAACTCTTGTTTTACAGGACAAAGAAAAGCACAAAGAGATCATGTCTCTCTTAGGCAACATCCCAGATGAGCGATACGCCTTGCTTGTAAACCTTGGCAAGAAAATCACAGATTACAGTGTTGACAGGGATTACTCCAATCAAAGTGAGTCCAGAATTATTACCAAAACTAATTACAAGAAATTGTATCTGGACATTGGTTGTCTATGAAATGTACATGTAGGGTAAGAATGGAAACCAGAGAATCTTGAGAAAAACCCTTGTGGCACAAGAGAGAGCCAACTCTACTTATGTGATAGCAAGTCAGAGAATTGAAATTGAATTAAGACTGATGCTACTTTTGAATCATGTTTCAATTCTATTATAATCCTAGATGAAGTAATCGATGAGACATATGGAGTTGCAGTACAGTTTGATGAAGAAGAAGAGGTGAGATGAGTGATAATTGGTCCTTGATCCAAAAAAGATGGTCTTTTATTTCTTTATCACACAGGTAGAGCCCAGCAGTACCCACAATTAAACTTTTTTGTTTTGTTCTTCAGGAGGAAAAAGATTTTGATGAAGTTCGAGAATCTGAATCAGATGATGATGATGGGGAGGGAGTTGAAGCAGACACAACTATGACTCTCCAGGGTGGGGTAAGTGTATTAGGTTTTATTAATAGTAAATTATTATCTATTAACAAATGCCATGTAGTTGAAGAGTCATAATCTGTTGTATTGTAATCAAATACTTGTTTTCATTTCAGCTATCTGAATCCCAACAAGCCTCCACTGATACTATTCACCCACGTGACATTGATGCTTTCTGGCTACAACGTGAACTCAATAAATATTATGCAGATGCTGAAGCTTCAAGATCAAAAACTGAGGAAGTGCTTGAGATTTTAAAAAGTGCTAGTGATGAACGAGAACTGGAAAACAAACTGATGTTGCTACTAGGACATGACAAGTTCTCCTTTATTAGACTTTTGAGAAAGAATCGCAACATGGTGCTTTATTGTACTCTCTTGGCAGCTGCACAAAGTGCTAAAGAGAAGAAAGAGATAGAAGAAAAAATGGAAGCAGACCCTGACTTGGCACAGATCCTGCATGCTCTAACTGAGACTGATGAGGGAGATCTCATTCAGGTGATTGCTTTGACTTTTATTATAACTAAATTATGTAAATCTTAATCATTTTATTACCTTGATTATGTGTCTGGTCTCTCATTCAAGATAAATTTCATCATCACATTGTCAAAGTAAACTCCAGATCCATTGATACCAATCCACTTGCTATGCCTTGTGGATCTGCATTACTTTGATGATGTGATGAAGCAATTTCTCATCAATATGCGGATGGACAGACTCGAAAAAACAGATCACAAAACAGATTTGTTAAATCTATAAATAATTATGTTATGTTTTTGTTGTTCCCCTTGTAGGAGGAAAGAGCAAGGAAAGCAGCCAATAGGAAGGCTCGTATTGCTGCAGATCTAGATGCTCTAGAATCAGATCAGGTATGACATGATACTTATAATGGCTTTTAAATAGAATGTGCTTTATAAAGCTTTTACTAAATAAAAACTTACATGAAGAGAAACCCTCTCTTAATCAACAACTCAAGAATGTTATTCAAAAACTGTGTAATTTCTGTGTTCTCGTTCTTGTTTTCTCTTATTTGTTATTCAAATTTAGCTTGTGTAGCTTTACTTGTAAGTGAATTTTCAATTATTCATTCTATCTTGCACTGATAATAGCACAGGATGGTGCTGACATTATTATTATTATTATTATTATTATTATTATTATTATTATTATTATTATGTATTGCAGACAAGAGGCAACAGGAAGATCATTGATTTAGAAGAGCTACAGTTCAAAGATGGCAGTCACCTGATGGCCAATAAAAAGTGTCAACTTCCTGATGGCTCCTTTAGAAAACAGAGAAAAGGCTATGAAGAGGTACATGTGCCTGCTCTAAAACCAAAGCCATTTGATTCTGGAGAGGTAAGCACAGTATGAAGGTTTAGACTGTTAATGTTACTGCCAATAATTTTCACCTTACTAAACTGACTTACCCAAGGTGTCAAATTTCTGTTCATCTGTTCATGTTGTGCAGAGCCAAATCCTTGGAATAACAAATGTCTTCCATTCAGAATGTACTAAAACCATGAAAAGATTTTAACTTTTTGTTCTGATGGCTGATACAGTTGTACAAAGACCATGACAAATGGCTACAGTACATGTAATGCAGTCACAAAAAATAACATGGTAGCAGTTGTACTTAAGTTGTGTCTACTCATATATTTTTCTTTAGTGAATTAGAACATGAGGGTAACTGAGAGTAGTATTTAAATGAAATTTTTGTGTAACAGCATCCTAAAGAATAATTAATGTTTGATAATACTTTAGATACCACTCTTAGACACAAATCATGTTTTCACACTCTATTTTCAGTTTAAGTTTTCATGTCTTGCGGTGCAATTTTCCTTGGATGTAACAAAATTTATCTGATATGGTTACATTTTTTTGTTTTTTAGCAATTGACTCCAATAACATCTTTACCCAAGTATGCACAACCAGCATTTGAAGGATATCCAACCCTTAACAGAATACAGAGCCGTTTATGCAACACTGCACTCAACACTGATGAAAACATCCTTCTGTGCGCCCCAACTGGTGCAGGTAAAACAAATGTTGCATTGCTTACTATTCTACGGGAGATAGGCAAGCACATCAACCTGGATGGTACTATTAACACAGAAGAGTTTAAAATTATTTATATTGCACCCATGAGGTCGTTAGTACAGGAAATGGTCGGCAACTTTTCAAAGGTATGTCTTTTCTATTCTTCCTTTCTCTTGCTTTTTCATATTTTTCATATCAATGCATCTTTTCATTCTTCTCTTTTGCCCATTTTCATGAGTGTGCAATTAACTTTATGAAGTTGAAAAAAAGATTGGGCAGAATGCAATGCAAGTTGGCAGCACTTTTTGGTCTTGTCACCATTGTAATTCAACCCCACAATTCTGTGGAGCATGAGACTGTCTGGCCATTGACTGGCCATTATTTTGAACACTGCAGTAGTGTAGTGGAATTTCATGGCAAAAGTCCTAATGAAATACATTAAGGAATTACATAATTCATCTTACTTCTGCAGAGGCTAAGTACTTATGGAATAACTGTGTCTGAGTTGACTGGTGACCACAATTTGAACAAAGAACAAATAAACAGCACTCAGATTATTGTATGTACCCCAGAGAAATGGGACATCATAACCCGCAAAAGTGGTGACCGGACCTATACACAGCTGGTAAGACTCATAATCATTGATGAAATCCATCTCCTTCATGATGACCGGGGTCCTGTTCTGGAGTCTCTTGTTGCCAGAACAATACGACAGATCGAAGCAACCCAGGAACTTGTACGTCTGGTTGGTCTTAGTGCAACTTTACCCAACTATGAAGATGTTGCTACCTTCATGCGAGTGAACCCAGCCAAGGGCTTGTTCTTCTTTGACAACAGTTTCAGACCTGTCCCATTGGAGCAACAGTACATAGGCATCACTGAGAAAAAACCTGTTAAGAGAATGCAGG
The DNA here is from genome assembly GCA_015163945.2 of Stichodactyla helianthus. Taxonomy (NCBI): domain Eukaryota; kingdom Metazoa; phylum Cnidaria; class Anthozoa; order Actiniaria; family Stichodactylidae; genus Stichodactyla; species Stichodactyla helianthus. The sequence continues at coordinate 5,733 of WUAP02124126.1, read as the reverse complement.
TACAAATACTTAAATTTCGCTTTTTGATCATTTCTTTACCTTGCACATCCCCTTCAAGATTCAACCCTACAATTCTCATTAAGAAATGCATGTTTTACATCTGTTGGAATTTTACTATTTCTTTTTGGCTACTATCATAAATATGTCTTCAAGATTGTAAATGGAAGATAATTTTTCCATCCACATTTTATCAAATTTTATCAAAAAGAATTCTGATATTAGGATTGCTAGTTGCCATTGGTAATGGCAGTTGTGCACCATTCTAACTCTACCTCAGTAGAGTAAGATAACTGTAATTCATTGTTTTCCTGATAGATGACCAATGAAGTAGTCTATGAAAAAGTCATAGAACATGCTGGCAAAAACCAAGTGCTTGTTTTTGTGCATTCACGTAAAGAAACTGCAAAGACAGCCAAAGCTGTTAGGGACATGTGTTTAGAAAGAGATTCTCTTGGAATGTTTTTGAGAGAAGATTCTGCGAGTACTGAGGTTTTAAGGTAAGAATTGGGTTATTGCAATCATATGTTTAACATGCTTGGTTTTGTGGAACTTTCTTGCCAAGGAATTTTTATAAAAGCCAAGCTACTTTATACTTGATGTGTTTACATTTTTTGTGTTGTGAGAGAAGTTAAACTTACTTGTGCAAATTTGCAACTTGCTTGTGTGAATTAGAGTGAATGGTTTGAACCCAGGTGTAAATGATGTTGGTGTTGTGTGATCGTCCGGGTGTATAGTATAGTCTTGAGAAAGACTGTTGTTTCTCAAGACTATACTATACACCCGGACGATCACACAACACCAACATTGCTTGTATGAATATCAAATATGTTAGAAGTTTAAAGTTTATATTGCTGCCAGTTGATCCATCAATCAACTCTTTTCTGGTTAAAAGATCTGAAGCAGAGCAGGCAAAGAATGGTGATTTAAAGGATTTGTTACCATATGGCTTTGCCATACATCATGCAGGCATGTCCAGAGTTGACAGAACACTTGTTGAAGATTTGTTTGCCGATAAACATATTCAAGTGTTGGTATCAACTGCCACCTTAGCTTGGGGTGTTAATCTTCCTGCACATACAGTCATCATTAAAGGAACCCAGGTATGCAAACATATTTAGGAGTGTTCATTCACTGACAATGTATATTACATGATAATACTATTGGTTTGACTATTCTTGAATAGATCAAACACTAGAATGAGTGTTTCCCACTTTGCCTCGTGAATCCAAAACAGTTTAAACAGTTTGATGATACAAAACAGGGTAAATTTATTATGATATTGGTTATGTTTGATGTTTAAGGTCTATAGTCCTGAAAAGGGACGTTGGATGGAACTTGGTGCCCTTGATATTCTCCAGATGTTGGGACGTGCTGGGCGTCCACAGTATGACTCCAAAGGTGAAGGTATCCTCATAACTGCCCACGGAGAACTGCAGTATTATCTGTCCCTTATGAACCAGCAGGTATGGACTTAGAACTCACTGAAGAAATAATATATGGCATCTTATTTTTCCTCTTCTTGTAACCCAAATGGAAATGACTCTCTTTTCATTTCAGTTACCTGTGGAAAGTCAGTTTATTTCCAAGCTGGCTGATAACCTTAATGCTGAGATAGTGCTGGGCTCTGTACAGAGTGCTAAAGAAGCAGTGCACTGGCTTGGTAAAGTGAAGAACAAGTGTTAATATTGATATATTATTAAAACAACTAGTACTAACATTTGGGTTGACTGTAATTGGTATTGCCATGTTTGACAATTGATTTAGCCATACCTGAAATTATGCACCAGTCAATGTAACCCCACTCCAACCCAAACCTGACCAGGGACATGGAATTTGAAATAAGTGAAAATGAGAAATGCCCTCATCCCCAGGGAAATGTTGCTGATTCAATGGACATGAATCCCCCTCACTCTTCTCCTCACAGGGGTTTAGGGAATGTACTGAAGACATCAGAAAATGGGACACAGTATTAATATTTACAAAAACACCAACCTGACCAGTGAATATACAACTACTCCCCTGGTCAAGAAACTGCAGAGGCAAAAGGAAGTGAATAGAAGGTCAATACCACGATGCCTGGGTTGGGACAGTGTGTGTGTTTGTGTGTGTGTGTGTGGAGGGGGGTTACATTTACTATGTAGTGCATTATAGTAGAGTAATCTGTTTTATTTCTAGGATATACGTACCTGTACATTCGTATGCTCCGTAACCCTTCACTTTATGGTATATCCAGTGATGAAGCAGAGAAAGACCCATTGCTTGAACAGGTAGATTAGCTGAGTTTACAACAATTCACTTATCAAGGTTTGAAATGGCATATTTTATGCTCACTAAATTTGAGATTTGTTAATATTTATCATCTTTGTTCTTTTGTTTTAGAGAAGGGCAGACCTCATTCATTCAGCTGCAGTTTTGTTGGACAAAAATAATTTGATAAAGTATGATAAAAAGACTGGCAGTTTTCAGGTTTGTCTTCCATATATTTAATGTTTAACTTTAATTTTACAGTCTGTAATGTTGACTTTTTTGTTGCATTTAATGATCGTTAAAACTTCCACTTTTTTCTCATCTCCTACAGAGTACAGAATTGGGACGTATTGCCAGCCATTATTACCTGACCTATGAGACTATTTCAACTTACAACAGCCTCTTGAAACCAACCCTCAGTGAGATTGAGTTGTTCAGGGTTTTTTCACTTTCATCTGAATTCAAGTACATTAGTGTCAGAGAGGTTAGTTAATTTACCCTCTCAATTTAACTGTGAATAGGAATAGACCTTATTCCCTTGAGGTAATGTTTTCCGTTTTCAGGCAATGTGTCATGTGGTTCTTTGTATTCCCTGAACACTTAACAAGGTGCAGTAAAATATTTCTAAGAAACTGACACATCTGAAATGAGAAACATTTCACTCAGCCAATTACCATTACCATGAAAAGCTATAAAAAAAGATTGCCAAAAGTGCTATACTTCAAACAGTTGGTTGACTATGATGTAGATTTGGTTTAAGGGACCAGTCATTTATTAGAGGGGGGGGGGGGCTGGTGCAAAAGTGGATGTGCCATGTTTGGTTTTTCCTGACCCCCCCATTTTTGTGATGCACAATTTGTTCTGACCCTCCCCCCTTTGTACATACATCACCAATTTCTGATGACAAAAGCTTTGCATAAATTTAGATACCCCCCCTTTTTCCTTGCACGAAGACTGGTGATCCTCACCCCATTTGCACCAGCCCCCCCTCTAATAAATGACCGGTCCCTCATATGTAGTGTTTACAACATGAGCAGCCGTGTTATATCAGAAGTTACAACACGAGCCGAAGGCGAGTGATTGTAACGCTGATACAACACGGATGTGAATGTTGTAGACTACTTAAACAACGTCTAGGTGTATGCTCTCATATTCTCTGATTTTTTTCGAAATGAATCAAGTTTGGCTGAGAAAATCCAAGTTAAACTTTATGTAAATGAAGATGATTTTGTATCAGATTTACAACCTCCTCCATGGTCAGTGATTTCTATTGTGTTTTGCTCATTAATTATTCATTAGTTGTTTAGGTTACAGTGTGGGGAGGGAGCGTTGCGTGACGACCGACACTAAAAACGGATGCGAGGGAGACTAGGCATCCCATTGGCCGTAAAAATTCATAAAAAATGTTGTGTCATTGTTTATATTGTCAAAATGAGAAAATTTGGCATCCGCGACAAAAATTTCGACTGTTTTGAACACATTTGTCGTTTCCATTCCCTCTGTCTATCCATCCCTTCAACCAGTCAGGCTTCGACAAAGGCAACCCAATAAACAGGCACTTGTTGGTTTTTGTTTCGGTGAATTTATTTACCATTTTCATGAATATTTATAATTTGTACATATTTTAGATACCACTGATTATGGCCATCATTCTACATCCATCAAGACTGATCAACACTCGATTATTGGCTTTGCGGTCACCCTGTGGTGGTATAGTTTGTCACGTACTTTTCAGTTCCAAACCACAAGCGTTTGAAAAAGATGCTATTTTTACTCCGCTTACACCCAGTGACATCTCTCCAAAGTCTGACGATATTCTAGCAGGTCGCAAATGGCTCCCAGGAGCTCAAGGAGGGGGATTTCCTAAACTCTTGGGAAAGCCGTACAAAGACTTCCCGCATGCTCTGCAACTAAAATCCTCTGACCAGTACAGTATCAATCAGCTGGCTCAGATCTGTCGTCAAGTAGTCGATGAAGAACTTGCAAAGTATAAAACGATTCTATTTCGCGGTCTTCCTCTCTCTACTACAGAGGAATATGCAGATTTTTACTCAAGGCTGGGATATCAAAGTATGAAGTACACAGGAGGATCTGCAAACCGTAAACTTGTTAGTCAGAAGGGAAGTGTTTACACTGCCAATGATGATCCTTCTGCTTATACTATCGAACTGCACAATGAGTTGGCCTATGCTCCTGTCTATCCCAGAAAGGTTAGTTATTTGTCATGTGACTTCCATTTTTGGGGTTGCGTTGGAAGTCATGTGACGTAATAAAGGTCGAATTCGTACAATACTTTCCTAATATATCTATACTTATATAACTTAAATGGCCTAGTGGATATTTTTTCTAATTCAATCACAGCTTATCTTCTTTTGCCTGGAACAGCCAGGAGATGGTTGTGGCGGGTATACAGTCTTGTGCGATGCCAGGAAATTCCTGGCCAAACTGAATCCAGACGTGGTCAAGAAGATTGAAGAAAAACAAGTTCGATATTGGTACAGAGTACCTCACCAAGAAAAAACTGATTACATCTCTTGGCAGAAAATGTTTGATACTGCAGATAAAAAGGCAAGACACTAACCTTAGTTTTGAGGAAGCATTTCATTCAAAATTTTAAAATGGCGTGATTTTGAGTTTCCTTCCTAAATCTAACGTACATAGCTCTCTGTCTCCTATTGTTTGTCTTGTTTTCTTTCCTTGTCATTTCCCCTCTTTTTCTTTCTTTCTTTCTTTCTTTTTCTTTTTTCTTTAAAATTTTTTTTAAAAATTCGCTGACGGGATTTAATAAGCTTCTGAGACACTCTTTCCTTTATTTCGTTTCATCCCAATTTTTTCCCTCTTTTCTTTCGTTCTTCCTCTTCCTTCCTTGCTTTCTCGATCTTTGATATTGTCTCGGTGTTTTTAGTTCTTTGTTTTGTTACGCTAAAATCTTTTTGTGCAAGGTTTCACTTTTATCAACGTCTCTTTGCTTGCCTGTGTTTTATCATTCGTTATAGGTAGTTGAAGATTTCCTAGCCAAGGATGGCTTCGAGTCTTCGTGGAATTCTAAAGACGACAGCTTGGAATTCTGGATAACACGACCTGCGTTATTAAATCATCCTGAGTCTGGAGAGAAACTCTGGTTCAACCACATTCACAGAAAGCACATTTCGGATTTCAAAGAATCTCCAATGTTTCCAGGAGAGTCAGAAATCGATCGCATCTATATATACAGTTCATCGTATGGAGACGGAAGTGAAGTCGAACCGGAAGTAATTCAGCACGTCCGAGCCACCTCGTGGGAATGCGCGATTGGTTTTCAGTGGAAAAAGGGAGATATTCTGTTTGTTGATAACCTGCTGGTGATGCACGGAAGACTTGGATTCACTGGGAAAAGAAAAATACTAGCAAACCTGTTGGCTGATTAGAACTTATTGCCAACGAAGTTGGCAAACATAGAGGAGTTTGAGTTTGTTACGGAAGTGCGTCATTTCTTTTGTTCTAAAC